>MU223503.1:404163-424285 GCA_018584345.1 Thuja plicata
ATTACAATCTACCCTGTGAAAGGATTTCAACTTACAATAAAGTAAGCACTCTGTTAGGAGATTTAGAAAGGTCTGCTAGAACCACTCTGTTAAGAGATTTTCACCTGATACAATGATTAGAATGTCTTAAGTATTGATCATTGATAGATCTCCTCTTTCCAGTACCTTCTATGATCTCACAATATGATATAACTTTACTATGTTTTTCACTGTGCTTGATCTCTGCTTCTTGACAAAATAACCCTATGTGCATTTCACTTCAAAAATGCAGTCACCACTTCTCTCCACACTTTTAAAATAGGGTTTAGAAGCAATCTTATATATCTATTCAAATCTAATAGCGAGATCTAAATCAACGATCAAGATCTATTACCCATACTTTAAAGGTATTACAATTAATGATTACAATGGATCATGCATAGGATAAAACAATTAAATGCATAACCAAATCTATAGGAAAATATTAAATGCATACATAAGTTGGCCCAAAAAGCTTATATAAGTCAGCCTAAACACTTATCCTCAAAGTTTGAATCATTCCAGACATGTATACAAAAAAAATTCTGCTTGACACTTAACATCTCTGTCACTCAGTACTGAGTATCCTACTTGGCTCGGCATGATACTACTTGACAACCTGAATACTGCTCGAAAATATTGCTTGGCCTTCCATAGTTTTAGCTCAGCCACAGTGATAGCCAACTAAAAACTACCTAAGTGAATGACTAAGTATTGGTCACTAATCATCAATAGAACTTAGAGATTAACAATCTCCCCCTTTGATATTAGTGGAAAAAACACACTTATCATTACTTCATTTCATTCCATCAAAATGCTGCCTAAGTATACTAAGAACTCCCCCTAGGAATATACTCAGAATTATTCAAACAAAAAGTTTACATGCCTTCAAAAATATATACAAGTGTACCTTTTCTATACTAATGTATCATATTGTATCCTTTCCAACTTCCTTACCATCTTCCTTACAAACTTCCCCCTTGTTTTTGTCACTGATTGCTAGAGGGGTTAAGTTACACTTATCCAAAAATTGTTTATGAAGTTGCAGGGTGGATTCAAATGTAGTATCCCAACTTTCCTTAGCAATCTTCATAACTTCCAATTTTATTTCTAGCTCGGCAGCTAGACTCACTAATCTTTCTGCAATTGAGAGATTTGCATTTCTCTATGATAACTCTTTTGCATCTGAAAGTTCCTTCTGTATAACCTCCAAGTGAGGCAACATGTTTGTTTGAATAGTGATCAATTTGGCCCTAATTCAGCCATCTTTAGCCATAAGCTTGACTATTCTCCATTGTGCATTGATCAACTTAGAAAAATGTAAAGAACTAGAAGTAGTATCCTTACCCAAAGTATTGCCAGTTGATCTTAAATCTAACTGTAGCTTCTCAACAAGTTGTAGATTATGCTTTGCAAAGAATTCAACATCACATAATTTCCTGTACAAAGAATAAACATTTGCTATAAATTTCTCCAAAATTTCTACAAGAGTAGAAAGTTCAACCTGTTTTGTTGCAATCTCCTCTGAGATTTTCTCTAGAACTTTGCTCTCAAATCTCCTCTCGGACCATTGTAGAAGTTTTTCATTTTTTTTAATATCATCATCAGTTACCTTCTGTACAATGTTGACTAACTGATCAATAATTGGAGCTTGAGGCATTTCATCTTCTAAGTCAAAAGCCTTTGTAAATATGTCCTTGATGTCATGCAACACCTGCTTTTGCTTCTGTTCTATTTTCATCTCTTCCTATCTCTTCTTCCTCTTGAGTAATTCCTGAAGAGTCCCTATTTGTTCAAAAGATAATTCATTGGGATCCCATTATGGAATCACAATTACCTCATCTAATGTGACATCTAGAATTTGAGACCTCTTCTTCAGAACTTTCTTTCTCTTCAACTCTGGTGAGCTAATGCTCAACTACATAATACCTTTTCCTATCACAGTATCAATTCCCATTTCCTCTTTTAATTCTGTCAAGATTGTCTGTGGATTAGGCATACCTTCAGTTTTAGGACCTATGGGAGTGTATGATGCAGAGTGTGGTAGATCAACCAACACTTGCATTGCCTCTTGTTCCTTAGGCTTATCAACAGTATCCTTCACCACTATACCACTATCTAAAACTATTTTGACTACCTCTAAAATAGGTGGATTTTGTGAAGTTGCCTCTTGTGCATTTGTTTTTTGTTACTCTTCACTTATCTGATCATTGATTTCTTCATTTATCTTATCAATTTTCTCTTCAGATACAGTGGTCTTTTCTCCTTTAGTCTCAGCTGCCTTAATAGGCGAATCAGTGTTTGTACCACTTGGCATATCTTGATCCTCGGCATTTGTCTTCAAAATATGTCTTGGTGCATCTTAACATATGCAAATATGGACTTTGGTACATTTCATGTTAGGAACTGATGTGAGATAAGAATTTTAGATGCAGTTCCTTACATACCTCTTTTTCTTAGTTGGAGATGATGTTATCACCTGATCCATTAGATTGGGTGACCTCAACTTCACTAGCTTCACTGTTGCATGGTTCAGACTTCTTAACCCATGTCTGGTTCATCTATGCTCTAATTTGCTCAACAGTAGGAGAAAGTACCCTAGTCTTACAATCTTTCCTTGTGTGACCAATTTTCAGACAACTGTGACAAACTAGGATTCTATTCATCAAAATTTTAGACTTTCCTCTGAAATGTGTCCTTATGCATTTTTTTGGAACATGTCCATACTCACCATAGTAATGAAAACTATGCCATGTGTTGTAGTCCCACTTGTAAGTATTGCCTTTTCTTGGTGATTTCTCTTGTGCCTTTGATGTCCACTGTTGTTTACCTTTAGATCTACAATCTTGTGCTTTATGACCATATTTTTGACAGTTATAGCAATTAACATTGAGTCTAGATGTGTTTCTTGCCTTTTTCCTACATTCACATGCTTGATGTCCAAACTTATTACAGTTGAAGCAGTAACCATTAAAGTTATTTTTAGGATTGGACTTACCATTCTTGCTTCGGAAAATGTTTGTGATATGACCTGGTTTCCCATAGTGGTGGCAAACAAGTTTGGTGCTTCTTGGCTTTGTATACCTTCTTTCACCTATCTTAGATGATTCTCCTTCTTTAGTGGTTGTATGTTGTTCAGTGTGACCTAATCCAGAAGAATCTTTAGGTCTTCTTGATGCTTCCACCAGTTGTTCAAAGTAGCTCATAGCTGCATTGGGATCATTCACTCTGTTGTTAATTTATTTCTTGGATCTCAATTCATCTTTCAACTGACTGTTCTCAGATCTAATATTTATAATCTCCAAGTCTTTCCTACTGATCTCTTGATTCGCAAGTAGTAATTGATTTGCCATGTCAACTTGATTGAGTGTCATTGTTTGTAAATCATGTGTTCTTTCATCAATTCTGATAGTCATCATTCTTTTGTCTTCTTCTGCCATAGCCTTGTCATCTTTGGCTTTCTTTTTCTATTCAACAACTTCACACATTCTTATTGATTTGGATTCTTGTTCCGTTTTCAAGTTTCTGACTTCTTCACATAGTGCACTATTCTTTTCCAGTAGATCTGCTATTGTTGTATCACTCTCAGTAGAATTTCCATTCTGAAATGGATTTGTGGTGTCCTCTTCCTGATAATGAGTGTCATTCATTTTCTTGGCCAAATCTTTCCTTGCAGTCAATGACTTCTTTAATTCCTGTCTTGTTGTCTCAAGCTGTTGTAGTGCTAGCTGAATATCAATCTTCTGATTCTCAATGACTTTACCCATCTTGTAGATTTCCATCTTAGGATCTGTATTCTCAAGCTAATTATGACCTTTTAGAGAACTAAGCTCTGATACCAATTGTTGGAAATACAATAATAGGAAAGCAAGATACTGAGAGGGGCAGGGAATGAATCAGATCTTTAAATTTAAACACTTAAAACAAACTGATCCACATTCATACATATATGAATCTAATATAATATCAAATAGCATCCACACAATGAAATAAATAACTCATAACACAAGATCTTGGCAACCAGAAACCCAAATAGGTAAAACTGGGGTGGGGATGACACCCACAAAATTCTCCACTACTGCAGTAATAAAGTGTGCCTGTTAGGGATACAAAAGTTGATTACAAGATGCAATCTACCTTATTAAAGGTCTTCCCAGTTAAGAGCTAAAGATCATTACAATCTACCCTGTGAAAGGATTTCAACTTACAATAAAGTAAGCACTCTGTTAGGAGATTTAGAAAGGTCTGCTAGAACCACTCTATTAAGAGATTTTCACCTGATACAATGATTAGAATGTCTCAAGTATTGATCCTTCGTTATGCACTCAGATGTTGATGACAGATATCCTCTTTCCAATACCTTCTATGATCTCACAATCTGATATAACTTTACTCTATTGTTCATTGTGCTTGATCTCTGCTTCTTAACAAAATAACCCTCTGTGCATTTCACTTCAAAAATGCAGTCACCACTTCTCTCCACACTTTTAAAATAGGGTTTAGAAGCAATCTTATATATATGTTCAAATCTAATAGCAAGATCTAAATCAACGATCAAGATCTATTACCCATACCTTAAAGGTATTACAATTAATGATTACAATAGATCATGCATAGGATAAAACAATTAAATGCATAACTAACTCCATAGGAAAATATTAAATGCATACATAAGTCGGCCCAAAAAGATTATATAAGTCGGCCTGAACACTTATCCTTGAAGTTTGAATCATTCCAGACATGTATACAAAAACTGTTCTGCTCAGCACTTGACATCTCTGTCACTCAGCACTAAGTATCCTACTCGGCTTGGCATGATACTACTCAGCAACTTGAATACTGCTTGGCAATGTTGCTTGGCCTTGCATAGTTTTATCTCGGCCACAGTGATAGCCAACTAAATTGCCTAAGTGAATGACTAATTATTGGTCACTAATCATCAACAGAACTTAGAGATTAATAATATCATGAGTATTTGACTAAGACTGTGTCATACCTATCAAACCCTTATTAGTTGTACAATTATTAAGTTTCATATTATGAATGCTAATACGAGTCTCCTTGTTGAACTATTGCAATCACTTCATCAACATGGGTTTATTATTTCTTACATTTAAATATTATTGTATACATTTAAAAACTAATTTGATTAAACAAATAATTATATAATAATCTTATAACATTATGTTTAAAATAAATAAAATCTAAAATATTTTTTTAATAAATTAACATACAATATCGATGAACAAGTGTTTAATAAATTAATAATAAATTGTACTTTTAAAGATAAAGTATATTTGCTAGTCTATACTATACCATGGTAATATATTTTAATTATTTGAAGGATGGTCCTATTTGACAAGTAAATCTAAGCAATAATACCAAAGAAGAATTGAAAAGTTGTCATAAACTATTCATAAAAAAATATTCTCGATATATAAAACAAACTTGTAGAAAAGTCAGCTTCGTGGTACCAGGAAAGGAAGGAATAAATATGCAAGAAAACCCCACCTACTTGGAATTGAAATTTTTTTTTCTATGATACAAATCTGACAAGGTTGGTAGTAGTGGAAAAAATATATGTAGATTAATGCGTGTATATGGTAAGAATGTGATTTCATTTAAAATTCAATCAAACAGAGTCATTCATATTTATCCATCTACATACTATTATTATTTATATAAGGAAGAGATGTATATGATATTATTGCAAAGAAAAAGAGATCACATAAAAGAAACAAACTTTGTGACAAGTTTAATAAATGGCTTCGATTCATTTATTGAGAGTTTTGAAATAGTGAGTTGTTCCATGTATTATTATTATTATTATTATTATTATTATTATTATTATTATTATTATTATTATTATTATTATTATTATTATAATTTTCCTAGAAATACTGAGTTTTACAAGAGATTGGCAAAATGTATTTGGGGATTTGGTAGTTGGTCTGCATTATGTGGTAGGTGGCATGAAATCATCTTCAAATTAAAGGTTTTTCCTAAATTTTTATGTTCATATTTTCTTGGATGTTGTAAGCCTTTATTAATAATTACATGCTCTTTAAATCCTATGTTTTAACTCTTTAAATAATCATGAGTATAAGAAGACATGAACTATAATATTATTCTATGGTTTCCCTCTTGATTTATTAGTTTTGTTTTATCTTATAGTGAGATAGGAAGTGTTATTTTATTAGTTGATTTACAGGTTATGTTTTCTGTAGAAAATGTGTGTAATTTTATTATTTGAACTTTGCAATGTTGAAGATCAATGATACAAGACACTTATAACTACCATAGACAAATTCACAATCCCCATAACCCCTGTTTCAAATATATCACCATTATAATTGTTGGGTCCACAGGATGCTCTTTTGTTTCCCTGATTCTGGGCCTATGGACGTGGATTCAAATTTAGTAAAGGAAATATATATTTTTATGTTATAATTGTTGTTTTATGAACTAATTATTTATTAATAATATTTTGTTGTCCTACATAGTGTGCTAATAATTTTTTATGCATTTTATGATGTGCCAGTGCAAGCATAATATGATGGCTTGCCACTTGCTTTGAAGGTGATTGTGAGCTCTTCGCATGGAGAACCCCAAGAGGATTGACAAAGGGAAAAAAAAAAGATATATAAAGGAGAATGCACATCAAATTATCACAAAAATAAGGCTATTTAGATTCATGCATACCAGTATTGGCTCCTTATATAATGCAGCAAATGAATGTTTCTTAGACTTGACGTTATTTCTAGAGGAAAAGAAAATATGTGGTGATGCACTATGCTCAAAGCTTGCAAAGGTGTGCAATATTTTTGATATCATATCTAAACTAGTTAAATTTAATTAGCAATCCAAGGTCATTTTTATATCCTTTAATATTCGATCTCTTCTTATCATATTTTTCAACTGTAAATTGACATGCTTGCACGAAACAGGGGATGTAAAAAAATCCCATATGAATATGCATTGGACCTATACTTCTCTTAGCATGATGTAGTGTTAGATTTGACCTTTTATGTGGCATACCAAGAAAATGTATTCGACAACAAGGGGTTGTGTAAAGAACAGTTTCTTAAGGGTCATTTATTTGATACTCAAATTCTCTTCACTCCCACTAGTATGTTATTCAAAAACTCTTACAAAAACATTTGGGTCTCCAATTTTTTTTAAAATTAGTCATTATTTTTAATTTTTTTTAAACATTTGGGTCACCTTTGATGTAAAATTATGAATTAGAATTGAATTTCAAACATGATTTTCTTCATATCATGATGTTTGCATCATTTTTATAAGTTAATTTTCAAATAGACTATTGAAAGGATTTGATATTCTAATCAATTGTTTGGTGGGTAAGCTCAACTACCTATGTAAAATACTTTTTTCGATGTTCTAAATTTTTTATTTCCTAATTAGCAACATTTCTATTTCAAATTCTCATATTTTTCATACTGTAACATTAAGCACCATTCTATTTCTGCATGCAAATATAAGATCTCTTTTTTCCTTCCATATATTCATTGCTGGATTCAACTTTAATAAGATGAGAATAGAACCTACAAACTAATAGTCACAATTAATGTAAAAAATTTTAACTGGATTTTCTTTTTTTTTGAGGCTTTGTTACTGTTTAGTGGGACAAAATAGTTTCTTTATTCAACCCCCATATTTTAAATCAATAAAAAGGACTAATTTTTTCATGGTATTAACTTGTAATGCATAGAAGGAAACAATGAGAGGTATATATGTCTTATATTTACTCACTTAACCCTAAGAGTGTCTTCTTGGAGATATCGATTTAACATCTTGTTGGGAAAAAAAAGTTATTAAGAAGATAAAAATTGGAGAAAATATCTTTGTATCTACCAATGCCTCACTTGAATCATCTTAAAATATATTCTTCTACTTCCTCCGACATCTTTCTTGTTTTAGGATCAACTTATTCAATAGCTCTAAATGCAGTCTCTCTCTCTCTCTTTTCCCTTTCATCTTTTGCAATCTAAAATACAAAGAGTGAACCAATAAGTTGATAAATTGAATACTGACTTAGATCATTTCTTTCCCTTATTGAACAAGTCATTGATATGAACTCCTTTGGTAGGGTTAATAAGATCTTAAGTATAAAATCTATGTCTTCTAGATGTCAAATGACAGCTCCGATTCTATTAACAACATCAGTAACTCTATATATTTATCTTTCAACACTCGCATCTTTTGCCTTTCCTAAGACCTCATAATTCTATTTGATATTCATTAATATTTCTTATTTTATATTTAAAAATCCTCCATAAACCAAGACCAACTTATCCCATATCTCTTTAGTGCCTTTTAAACCTTTCACCTTCCCAAATGTTGTGTCAAATAAACTACTGAAAAGAATTTCTCCTCCTTTAACATTAGCTTTCTTTTGTCTTTCTTCATTAGTGATCAAAGGTCTTACAAAAGGAGGATAGAAACTAGTTTGTATAACCTCCCAAATACCATTCATAAATGTTTCTAGATACACTTCCATTTTTTCCTTCCAATAATGAAAACTAGTGCCATGAAATACTGAAGCCTAAAAGTGTAAGTTCTATGCCATCTTGAATTCACCTCAAGTGGTTAAGCTTCTTTGAGAGGAACTAGGCTTTGATACTAATTGTTGAACACACTTCAAATGCTAAGAGGGGAGGTGAATTTGCATAAACCAAAATCACACTTTAGTAAACAACTAACTTCAATATTCATAACATGAACTACTAAGAAAGTAATGAACAGAACCAACAACACATGAACACTAAGATTTTATACATCGAAAAATCAAATTGAGAAAAACCACGGTGAGAACTTTCCCAAAATGATAATTCACTGATGTATAGTCTGATTAAAAAAGATGGTAGCAGCTCACTACTCCAAAATTGCAACTAGCGGCTCACTACCAATACAAGAATGAATACATATAGGAGCTCACTGCTCTGAAATTGCAAATAGAGGCTCGTTACTAAACTTGTACACCCAAGACTCAATGTCCAATAGAAAAGATACATACAACTCTTCACAAAAGAAAGGATAAATTATCCTAATAATGCAGTTGATCTGCACAACACTTTCAACCTCAATAATGCATGGTTACTTCCTTTTCTTCTCTACCACTATCACCAAATTCTACCCTTCTGAATCTATGCAAATAGATCTCTAATAGTTCACACACACCACTCTCGCTTACTCTCATACATTTTTCCAGAGCACAAACTATACTTATATACAAGATATATCACTGGATTTTACAACAAGGTCGACCAAGCGAAGAGCATATTAAATTTAGGTACATGTTAGTAATAACAATGGTAAAAGAAAATAATATCCCAATCCAACTGAATGAAAACAAAAATATAGATTATACCTAACATGGACCCAACCTTAGATAATAAATAAATACTAAATACTTAGGTTAGAAATAGCACAAAGCCATCCAAATAAGAGATAGATATTAAATACAATACCTGGACCAAATACATGGAACATGATCCACTTCAAGGGAGAGAGAGGTACCATGAACATGTTATACATATCCCAATACCAGATCTGCAATTACTATAACAAATTTCAAAGCCAACTCAAATGTGTAGTAATATACTGCCCAAATACCACATCACTTTACAACTATATCTAGATGCCCACACAATATGATAAGATCTACACATTATTTCATATGTTATTCCACTTGCCAATAGTCCACATCAAAAACCATCATAATGCATTTCTATATTAGACAAAGAACTAAACTTAACTGCAATACTTGAAGACACTATTTATGGATCACTAGAAATAATTTTTGGATCATAAGATAAGACCACAACCAAGACTAAAACCTGTATACAATTAAAATTACATATTCATATCTTTAACATTAATTTCCATAAAAAAAAATTTCAAGAAAACACAATTGGCTACCTTTTATATTGAACAACATAACTCTATCACTGATCCACTAACATCAGGACATAACCAATGACTTCTAGACCTAAGAAAATAACTTTAAAGCACTAAATACAAACTTTTCTTCCACTGAATACATACATGTCTTCCATTATTGTGAACACATACTTATGTTCTATGGTTCTATAGGTTCAGTAGCACTACCATGCCCATCAAACAATCTTCCTTCCCAAAATATAGAAGACTTCCAAACTACAGTATTTGACATCAATGACAATTCACATATATTTTCAACAACCTTATCTTTAGAGACAACCATATAATGCATAGCTTCTACTTCTATGACAATCCCATCAAAAATTTCTCTTACAGTAATAAAACTACCTTTCTATTTGAATATTAATTTATTTAGATATGCTTGGAGGATTTTGGCAATGATCTTTGTGATTATTTTACAAGCCACATTACATAGGGCTAGCAGTCTAAATGAATCAAGAAAATTGGCTCCTTCGTTTTTGGAATAAGTGCAATAAATGTAGCACTCAAGACCTTGAGAATATGTTTATTTATAAATGAACCCTTCAATACCTCAAGGAGATCCATCTTAAAAATTTCTCAAAATACTTGATAAAATTCTATAGGGAATTCATCTGACCCCAAAGCTTTCACCTTTCGCATGCCAAAACCACTGCTTCAATATGAGATAATGATATAGGTTTAATGAAATCCTAATTCATTTTATTGATAACTATGTGAGGAATGCAATCAAGTACAAACCCTTCTTCCACACCAATAGAATCAAAGTCCCTAGGAAACAAATTCATAGAGAATCTGGTGGCTTCCTAAGAAATCTCCCTTGGGGAAGTTAACAGTGTCCCCTCTGATGAAATAAGAGAAGTAATATAAATCTCATGTAGATTCTAATTGTTAAATTTTGGATCAGATTTATCCCTTCTAAATTTTCTTATATTAACTCAATATGTGTGATATAAGTTCTCCAAGTATACTTCAAGTATTACTGATATATATGCTTCTCATGTATTGCTAATGTGCAAGTATCAATCTATGAGTGCCGAGCAATATAAATGTTAATTCACTGTATCTCATTGAAATGAGATGTCACTGAATTCACTGTGTATCTATTGTATTGTTTTATGTCATCGATGTCTTATAATCATCAAATGACTTTCATTATATATTGCAATGAGCAGTCATGACTCATCAAGTGTGACTGTTCAAAGCAGTGCACCATTTCATACCGATAACCATCGGTTTAACATAGCATAACTCTAACCACGGTGGTGAAGGGAATACAGTCAACGTATATTAAATATGATTGATTTTAATCACTATCGATAACATTTATCTCATAATAATCATATATGTATATTAATATATATATATATATATAATAATATCATTATTATTTATATATATATTAATATTCATATATAGAATAATATAATGATGTCTATTTAATTCAATGCTAAGATCGTTTTATCTGATCGAAGCTATAAACATCAACACTCCCTCTTAGCTAGGGAAGATAAAATGCACATCACAATATGCTCATAAATTGTGAAAGTTGTTATCAAGTGAATTTCCTCCATTGGTAATTAGATCCACAAGCTCTTGTGTGGATTGCCTCCATCGATGATTCTATCCACAACCTTACGAGCTTCAGGGTATGGATTGCCTCAATCGGCGATTCGATCCACAAGCTCTTGTGTGGATTTCCTCTATCAGTGATTCAATCCACAAACTCATGAGCTTCAGGGTGTGGATTGCCTCAATCGACGATTCGATCCACAAGCTCTTTTGTGGATTACCTCTATCGGTGATTCTATCCACAAACTCATGAGCTTCAGGGTGTGGATTGCCTCAATTGGTGATTCTATCCACTAGCTCTCATGTGGATTTCCTCTATCGATGATTCAATCCACAAACTCACAAGCTAAGGTGTGGATTGCCTCTATCGGTGATTCTATCCACAAGCTCCTATGCGGATTGCCTCTATCAGCAATTCTATCCACAACTCATGAGCTAAGGCGTGGATTGCCTCTATCGGTGATTCTATCCACAAGCTCCTGTGTGGATTGCCTCTATCTGTGATTCTATCCACAACTCACAAGCTTCATTGTGTGGATTGCCTCAATCGGCGATTCTATCCACAATATCTTGTGCAGATTGCCTCTATCGGCGATTCTATCCACAACACACAAGCTTCATTGTGTGGATTGCCTCAATCAGCAATTCTATCCACAAGACAAAGTTATTGTAAGATCATCACCTTACAATAAATTTACCAAATACAAGTGATAATCATTTGGAAGTCGTCACTTCCTTATGATTTTCACAGGGCCAATATGATTATAAAATAACATTAGTATAATAATCAAGAATCATGTCAACTTTACCTCAGAAGTGTTCAGTGAACTCCCTCTCAATCATAAGGTGTCTACTCTTCTGGATTTCATGATTCCTTTATACTCTTCTTGAATGTAGTTAATCAAATATGGAGAGTTTGGCGTGAGCACTTACAAAGTTTCCCATTGACTCTGCTCATCAATTTCCATTAGGCTTACAAGGATTTTTCATAGTTGTCTTAAGTTCATTCTTCCTTAATACCAACATCAATCGAAGTTTCCATGATTCAAAATTGGAGGTACCTTTGAGTCTGAATCCATTTACCATTCTTGTCAATAAAAAATTTCCAAAATTTCCAAGAATCTGATCTAGAGCTTCCTTCAAGCGGTTAGGCTTTTGACAAAGAAACCTGGCTCTGATACCATGTTAAATTTTGGATCAGATTTATCCCTTATAAATTTTCTTATATTAACTCAATATGTGTGATTTAAGTTCTCCAAGTATACTTCAAGTATTACTGATATATATGCTTCTCATGTATTGCTAATGTGCAAGTATCAATCTATGAGTGCCAAGCAATATAAATGTCAGTTCACCGTATCTCATTGAAATGAGATGTCACTGAATTCACTGTGTATCTGTTGTATTGTTTTATGTCATCAATGTCTTAGAATCATCAAATTACTTTCATTATATATTGCAATGAGCAGTCACGACTCATCAAGTGTGACTGTTCAAAGCAGTGCACTGTTTCATATCGATAACCATCGGTTTAACATAGCATAACTCTAACCATGGTGGTGAAGGGAATACAGTCAACGTATATTAAATATGATTGACTTTAATCATTGTCAATAACATTTATCTCATAATAATCATATATGTATATTAATATATATATAATAATATCATTATTATATATATATAAATATGCATATATAGAATAATATAATGATGTCTATTTAATTCAATGCTAAGATCATTTTATCTGATCGAAGCTATAAACATCAACACTATCCTTCACTATATTATGAAAAAAAAATTGTGTTTCTTATAAAAAAATATTATCATTTTATTGTGGTTAGGGTGGTTAGACATGCACCTACTTCTTTTTTTTCATGAATTTTTCATACTATTGTATTAAAATTTCAAATTTCCACCAAATAGATTAAATTTTTCATAAAAAAATAACTAGTAGCTTATAAACTACATTTGATTTTCTACAAATTCTATTCTTACATTTTTTTATTATGTAAGATTGATACCTTATTGAAATTTTTACATCAAGTTTCCTAACTATTTTTCTAAAATTTCATTCCCACTGAAGGGCCCACTTTGGCCCGCCATGATCTTGAACATACCCTAATGCCTTATCACCTTGTTATCCCAACCTTTATATGTAAGGTCATATTTGTATATTTAAAGACTTTTTACATGAGCATTCATATTATCTAATTTTCGGTTACTTTTATGTTACTACGTAAGCATTGTCATCGTCCCCATTACCAAAGTGCCACCTAGGCATTGAACTTCCTATATTTTACTATATTTTTCTTAAAATTACCTTTGAAGGAAAATTTTCATTAATTTTTAATATATCATGATTTTCAATCTATTTAATTAATGAATTTACAAAAATATACAAATATTTTATTATACAAGTTAGTTTAGCTATCCAAAGGTAATCTTTCTAAAAACACTAAAATACATAATACTAATAATGGTTAATTTAGGATTCTATGTTGTAAATATTATAATATATCCTTACCATCATTTCCTGAATACTAATTAATAACTATTTTGTGTTTTTCTATCACACATCTTGAAATGGACGTCCTAACTCCATACAAATATCACACCTAGAAGTTCAAAGCATTAAATTACTTCATTATATGGGATTATGGTAAATGTTGATTGAAATATAATGATAATTTACAATGGGATACAAATAATGTGTATATAGGAACAAAATCAATAGTGTAATGTAAATAATTGTCTTAGATGTTTCCAATACATCATTCTTAAGTACCACAATTAAGTTAGTTAACTCAGAATCATATTTTGCATCTTAATCTATCTGTCTTTTATATTATCAAATTCTAGTCTCTTCCTTGTAGCAATCTTCTCCCACATAATCTTTAAAACTCCTTTCAAGTTTTGGGAAGGTGAGATGGAGACAAAAATCTCATCACTACAAAATGTCCTAAAATCCATTAAAATCACCTCAACATGTGAAGAATAAACTAATAAAACCTAAATTAGAACACCTAATTATATAGATATACCTTGGATTTGGAAATCATTCAAGAGACTGAATGCAAGAGTAATTTTCCCCTACTTCTATGCATTGTCATCCAACAATATACACCTCATTTTGGAACAACAATTATCTCAAGAATGTAATATATTTTCCCAATATCTCATTAAACTAATATTATTAGGAAAAAACATATGGAGAATCATCTGCTATTTTATAACTCTAGATAAAATCAATCAAGGTGATATCTTGAACTCTTTACAAATGGCGAATTTATTTTGTTATTAAGAATTGTATGCTGCATATTTTATGTTTCTTCATCCTATGAAATTTCTTATCTTTACAAGATTTACTCAGCTAGAAAATATATTTATATGTATCCTTCATGAAAGATTTAATCCTACAGCCATATTCATTTTGTAATGCTTCATTCACCACAAAGGGGTTGTACTTGGTGATAGAATGACATGATCAATCTATCTTCTAGTTGATTACCACCTGTTAATATTAAGAGACTCTACAGCTTAATATTCTTTCTCTTTAATATACAATTAAAAATGAAATTGTTTATCATTTGAAATAATTGAAAGAAGCCATGTGTAAACAATAGAATGACATCCTCAATGCTAAAGAGTTAGCTAAGTCAAAAGCTAAATGGAAAATTGGCAATGGCCAAACCATTAACTTCTGGGATGATAATTGGCTCCAGGTCGGTCCTCTGAAGGACTATGAGCCTTACAATATTTGGAGGGATGAGTGTAACTATCAATTTGACCCCCGGGTTTTCAACTATAAAGTGAGGAATTCCTAGGCGGACTTGCCCTCTATCTCTTAGGATTTACCCTCCCTCTTTATCTAAATGCAGTCTCTCTATCCCCTAATCAGGACATCTTGATCTCATATGGTTCCCCCAAAGATACTTTCTTGGTTGCCTCAACCTACTCTTGTCAGATGCAACTACAAGCCAAGCCTTTTTGGGACAAAGCTTGGTCCACTAGCCTTATTTCAAAAATTAATGTTTTCTTCTGGCTTTTTCTTCAAAACCGTATCCTTACTATTGATAAACTTTTGAAGAGAGCCATCCTGATTCCCAATAGGTGTGTGCTTTGTAAGTGTCAAGTTGAATCTGTGGATCACCTGTTCATTCATTGCCCTTTTGTCAACTACATTTCACAGTCTCTCCTCTCTATTTTTGGGTAGCATTGGTGCTTTCCCTCCTCTATCCAGGACCTTTACTCCCAATGGACCTTGCATTTCAAGCATACTGCCCTTCAAAAAATTATGGACCTAGATCCTCCCTCACCTATGCTGGGGAGTTTGGAAAGAGTGGAACAACCATATCTTTAGGGATTGTTGTGCCCCTCCAAAAATCATTTTTGAAAATATTAACCATGCTCTTATGGAAAATTATATTTCCTATTATGGATCTAACCCTTTTTTAGGAAAAGACAACCATGGTGACCCTAAGAAGATCAACAAGAAAAGACATAATTGCTACTAGAGCTATCCCCTGGAAGGATGGTTTAAGGCCAATTTTGATGGTGAGGCCAAGGGTAATTTGGGAAAGGTTGGAAGTGGTGATGTGATCAAAAAATTCTTTGTAAAGGGTATTAATATTTTCATCTTACCACTTGGCACCCAAACCAATCACTTCGTGAAAGCCAATGCGGCCCTCCAAGTTACCAAATTTGCCCATGATATTGTGATCAAAACCTTTGGCTAGAAGGTGACTCTATCTACATTGTAAATTGCCTTAATAAATTACACCCACCATCATGGACTATTGCCAACATGATATAAGAAATACATAATCTCTTAAACACCTTTGAGAAGATACGCATATCCCACGTGTATAGGGAAGCCAATTGGGTTGCTAACTGGTACGCCAACTTGACTATGAAAAGTGACACTCAGATAAGATGGCTTCATAGAGGCAACCTCCCACATGAGGTGAAGGATTTAGTAAAATACAAAAGAATCCATGGAAAGGAGGGAATTATAATCATTAATCATGAAACTAAATGTTGTGTTTCTCAACAGCTTTCCTATAAATGGAAAGTACGGGATTGACAGGAATGATAATTATTCCAAGTCCCATTCGCATTCTTTCTGGGTGTTGATTCACAAAGTTAAAATGTACCTTTTAAGACATATCAAAATAATTATTTGGAATAATTCGGCAATAAACTCTCTAATTAGATGTAAGCCAAACCACTAGACCATGACTCTGAGCTATTATCCTGCAATGGGAGGTGAAAGACATAGAAGGGGGCCCTCTAATGATAGTGAGAAATGGAGGAGATAGACTAAGGTCTAGAATTATCTTTAGTAAGGAGGTATCTCTACTTTTATTGAAAGAATTTATTGTGGGAAGTCGTCGCTGACAAATTTTTTTGTGAAAAGATAGGATGACGACAGCATGGTGATTGATGGGAAAAAAATCATGGTCGCTGAGGAGGTCATCACCAATTTTACCAGTATCCCCATCGTGGGTAAGAAATTTTACAGAGATCGTAAAATTTTGGACTCTACAATAAGCGATTTCGTGAGGAATGAGGAAGAGAAAAAAGATCTCATCAAAGTTGGGACTTATTACCTTCCAGAAGGCATCAAAATGTTGTGGAGATTCATCTTGAAGGCTATCATCTCTTATGTCATGCTCGCCACCAGGTTCGATAGGATCATAACCTATCACTTCATTCTCATGAACCCCTTCACACATGGTATGCAGGTTTCTATCCCATTTTATTTATATGCTTCCATTAATGAAAATATTAATGGGTATGGGGATAAGGCTATTGCAAATCCTACCCTGCATGAGGAGATTTTACTTCTCATTTATGAGTACTTTAAAGCCAAAATTTTGGGGAAGGAGAATGTTGATACAGAGGAAAAAAAAAGGATGTCTGTGGCTCTGATTATGTCCCGTCGGAGATTGAAGATAGTGAGGGTTTACACTCTGAGGGCGAGGAAGATTTTGACATTAAGAAGAAGACTCTGGGCTCCTCCTCTAAGTAGTGTGCGGCCAATACTCATATTATAAAAAAGGAGAAAGTTGTGACCCCTTCCAAGAAACATACCACTACTGTGATCTCTTCTAAGGGGGAGTATAACGATAATGAGGAAGGGATGAAAACTGATTATGAAGAAGAGATTTTTAGCGGAAAAGGAAAAAATAAAAGGGTGACCACTATTGTGAAGTACCAAAATAAAAAGAGAAAGAAAAAGGAAGATAGCACTAGCTGGAAGACTCTCGAGGACATAATTCATAGAAATACCCCTAGCTCTAGTGACAAGGAAAAGGTCAAACTCCAGGATGAGCAGGTTGGAACTAACCAGGATAACCCTCCTCCCCAATTTTTTGAGCCCCATATTTTAGTGAAAGAGAAGGGGAATGACAATGATTTCTATTGCTATGTTTTTGTGCAGGGGAGGAAGATGGTTCGGTGCAAAGTTGATTTTAAGACCAACAAAATGGGGTTAACCAGGGAGGTTATTAATCCCAAAGTTATCAAAGGTGAGGATGGTAGGATAAAACTGGAGGAGCTACTTTACCTGGCTATGGTGGTTCTCAGTGATAATTCAAGGGAAATGGAGCTTGACCTTCTCAAAAATGGCAGAAATAGTATGCTGGACAGCTACAGGTCTATCTACTTTCTATACCATAAAGTGGGGGAACTCAAGAATAGAGCTAAAAGATAGACAACACCAATAGTGATGGCACTGTTGAAGACCATAATAGTCTTAACACCAAGGTTAGTAACATGGAGGAAAAAATGATTAGATTCAAGGAAACTCTTAAAAGCATTGCAGAGTAGAGCTTCAACATCCTGAAAGCCTCCAACGAGCATATCAAGATCCTAATTGAAAAAATGGAAGAAAAACTTGAGGGCGCTGATGCAGCCAAAACAAGCGTGGAACAAGAGAAGAAGCCTGATGAGCGACCTCGAAAGAGGACTAGAGCAATTTCTAAGAAGAAGAAAGAGAATGAAAGTCCTACTGATCTCCAAAAGATAAAGGAATCTAAGGCCAAGATGGATATTCTCGAGTCCAAAGCAGCCAGCCTGCTCGGGAACATCTCCTGATGGTTTTCTTTGGCTTTCTTGGCTATCCCTGTGTTCTAGTTTCCTTTATAATTGTTTAGTTTTTTTTTTGGCTATGGCCGTGGTGATGGTATGTTTTTTCTTTTGGTTCTATTTTTTTTTTGTTTGGGCAAACTTTCTGACCTTTAGCTTTATAATTAGGTTTCATGCACCTTATAAAACCAGTTTTACTTAATCAAAAACAACAACATTTAATTGGTTAACAGTAACAATTAGTATTTTATGAGAGATCCTTAGGACCTAAAGGGAAAGGAAAGAAAATATTACTTCGAAACAAAAGAGAGAAAATTATGCATCTAGTAAGTAAAATAGGACGCACAATAACAAAATCAGACATATAATCATGAGAGTGATAGAAAAATAGCTTGATATCTCGCTTGAATTATTAATCAATTTTTTATCACTGATATTATTAATTATATATACAAATTTCTCAATAATAATCTTTCTACAAACGTGCTATGGATTCAAACAAATAATCGTTAATTGATTCACAACAAACTGGAGACCATTGACAACAAACTGAAAATCAAAGAGACCTCTACAATACCTACTGACACAAATTCATCCGATCGTAATTAAGTTATGACACAACTAAATCAAGGTGTCGATTTATATGTTTTCTTCTTGTGTGGGCAACATCCTTTCTCTGGAAATTCGCCTTCGCAGCTCAGATGTGATGATGCACACTCTGACTCTATCTCATCCACGCTTCGCCTGAACTTTGCATGGTAATTCTTATCCGCAAAATGTAAATTGAGATTCCGCCTGCCAGAAACATTGGAAATACAGAAAAGGACAATGAAGAGGATTGTCAATTTTTTTACAGCTGATCTGTGCATCACATTCGCAGTTCACCCCATGGAGAAAAACCATTGAAATGTTCGCTAATTATCTACAACTGGTATGTTTCTCAATGACTGAAGATGGGACATGATATTTGTTGCGAATAATAAAAAGAATTTGCACTCTAATTATTCAGAGAAGAAAGAATCAGCTTAAGTGGTTTAATTCTTCGGTAAAATGAAGCCTTATACTGCGTATACTTATACAGGTTCATCTCACAAAAATATCTTGTCTTTCGAAACTATTAGAAACGGATTCCGCTTTATTTTCCGTGAAGTACGCATGAGAGTGGAGGGAAAGCACGGGGTTTAGTCATAGAAGTGACAAGGATGCAGTCTTAGAATCAAATTCTGACGATATGTTTATTGAAGATTATTAAATTACCTTTGCCATGAAACAAAATCTATGCAGGTTTCTTAGGGTATACGCTGAGAATGCCGATTTCATTGCAACTTCAATTCCTCTGCCACTTGCCTCGCCTGTTATACAAAGAAGCCGTGTATGACATTGCCTTGCAAAAGACAAGAAATTGCATTAAATAAACATTTAAGGAAAGCACACCGACAATTACGTAGCAGTAGGTTTTAAATTGGGAAGAAATTGT
>MU223503.1:424385-434595 GCA_018584345.1 Thuja plicata
AACAAACCCAAAGACGATCGTTCCTCGGACAAAATTATGCATCTCCTAAGTAAAATAGGACGCAGAAGTACAAGATCAAACATGTAATCATGACAGTGATAGAAAAACAGCTGGATGTCTGATCGCTTGAACTATTAATCAATTGTTCATCGATGATATTATTAATTATATATACAAATTTCTCAAGAATCTTTCTACAAAGGTGCTAAGGATTTGTAAAAACAATCGTGAACTGATTAACAACAAACTGGAGACTATAGAAAACAAACTGAAAATCAAAGACACCTCTAGATTACCTATTGACACACATTCGTACGATCACAATAAAGATATGACACAACTGAATCAAGGTGTCGATTTATAAGCTTTCTTCTTGTGTGGACAGCATCCTTCCTGTGGAAATTGGCCTTTGCAACTCGGTTGTGATGGTGCACACTCTGACTTTATCTCATCCACGCTTCGCCTGAACTTTGCATGGTAATCCTTTTCCAAAAAATGGGCATCGAGATTGAGCCTGCCAGAAACATTCAGAATACAAATAATTAAAAGGAGGAGAATTGTCAATCTCTTTACTACTGAACTGTCCATTGTATTGGCAATTCGCCTTATAGAGAAAAAAGTCACAGAAATATGCGCTAATGACCCACAACTGGTACGTTATATGACTTGGTATTTGTGGCGTATAATCAAAACAGAGGTGTGTTCTAATTATGCATAGAAAGAGAGAATCAGCGTAAACGGTTTAATTCTCTGCAACTAGGAGCCTTACACATATACTTATATTATCGCTCCTCACAGAAATTCATATCTTCCGATGGTTTTCGCGGCAATTTCCATGAGTCTGTAACGAGAGTAGAGGGAAAGTACGGGGTTTGGTCCTATAACTGATGAGGATGATGAAATTCCAGGCACATTTTTATAAAGGATAATAAAACTTTGCCACGACAAAAGAAAAAAAAATATCTATGCAGATTTCTTGGCGTATACGCTGAGAATACCGATCATATCAAATTGCAACTTGAATTCCTCTGCCACTTGCCGGATCCATTACATTTCCTTGCACAAGACAAGAAATCACATTTAAGAAACATTTAAGGAAAACGCGCCTACAATTACACATCAGTGAGCTTCAATTTGGGGAGAAATTGTCGTTTTCTGAAAAGTTTAACGAGTGGCTTCCACTCATTTTGTCAAATTTTCTGAAACAATGTTATTATGATAATGTTCCAGGAGACTTAGTTTTACGAGGGGTTCGAGAAATGCATCAAGAATTTCAGGCCACTTTCATTCCGCAGGGTGGTGTGGGTCGTTCTTCAGTATTGTATCGGACGTTCTGAAATAATTAATGTTATTATGATAATGTTCCAGGAAACTTAGTTTTACGCGGGGTTTGAGAAATGCATCAAGAATTTCAAGCAATTTTCATTCCGCGGGGTGGTGTGGGTCATTTTTGAGTATTGTATTGGAAGTGGGCGGAACACTTGGTGAAGGTTTTGCAAATGGGGTTGCAAGAAGAGTTGGTTTAACCATGGAGGAAACTCCGTAGTTAAGCGCGTTCGAGTTGGAGTAGTACTAGGATGGGTGACCTCCCTGGAAGTCCAGTGCTTCACCTTTGTGAGCATCACCTAGATCCAATGAATGCTAAGTGTTCCATTCATTCTCATGAGAGATGGGTTCATGTGAACCACTACTCATGAAACATGGGACTATGAGTTTGACTCAAAAAACTACACAGTTGAATCTTGATAGCAATATCACAATTTGACTTACTGTGGAAAATATCCTCTACTTATCAATTGATGAACTTAAGGGACTTTCTAATGAGTGGTTCATAAGGCACAACACTTGGTGAAGGTTATGGAAATGGGGTTGCAAGCAAGGTGGGTTTAACCATAGAGGAAAGTCCATAGTCATGCGCGCTCGAGCTGGAATAGTACTAGGACGGGTGACATCCCAGGAAGTCTAGGTGCTTCAACTGTGTGAGCATTACCTAGATCCGATGAGTGCTAAGTNGAAGGTTATGGAAATGGGGTTGCAAGCAAGGTGGGTTTAACCATAGAGGAAAGTCCATAGTCATGCGTGCTTGAGCTGGCGTAGTACTAGGATGGGTGACATCCCAGGAAGTCTAGGTGCTTCACCTGTGTGAGCATTACCTAGATCCGATGAGTGCTAAGTGTTCCATTCATTCTCATGAGAGATGGGTTCATGTGAACCACTACTCATGAAACATGGGTCAATGAATTTGACTCAAAAAACTACACAGTTGAATCTTGATAGCAATATCATAATTTGACTTGCTGTGGAAAATATCACCTACTTATTAATTGATGAGCTTAAGTGTCTTTCTAATAAATGGTTCATAAGACACAACACTTGTTGAAGGTTTTGCAAATGAGGTTACGAGCAGAGTGGGTTTAACCATGGAGGAAACTCCATAGTTAAGCACGCTTGAGCTAGAGTAGTACTAGGATAGGTGACCTCCCAAAAAGTCCTGATGAGAGAATCACCTAGATCTAATGACTTCTATGTGTTCCATTCATTCTCATGAGAGATGGGTTCATGTGAACCACTACTCATGAAATATGGGTCAATGAGTGTGACTCAAAAAACTAAATAGTTGAATCCTAATAGCAATATCACAATTTGACTTGCTGTGGAAAATATCTCCTAATTATCAATTTATGAAATAAGAAAATGAAATGTCATTTATAAGTTCTCAAGATCAGTCAAGTGCTTTTGGGTTTACATATAGTGATAGTAATACGAGACTACCTCATATTTCTTGCAAGAGACACCTAACTATGCTACAAATAAGGCGTATATACCCTATCCCCTAGTGGGATTTGAACCTGTGATCTCCCTTGCAAGAGTACAAGCTCTCCACCACTAGACAAACTCACACTTTGATCTTCAAATTAAAGGCTATATCTCCTCAAGTTATGTTCAATATTTGGGGCTTTTATTAAACAAACTATTCTATCTAAATTATGGCATTTTCTCTCTCTGTATGTGGCATGTTTACATGAAGATATGGTTATGTTCTCCAGGCTCAATCAATATTGATTTGTTGTATGTTGTGGTTTATGGGAAGAGTTTATTTTGATGTTTTTTTTTTTTTTTTTTCTATTATTATACCGACAAGAATGTTCTTGAAGAAGTGGAAAAGAAAAGAGGAGTGATTCTATCAAGGTTTTGATTTGTCATTCTGATGTAAATATTATTTGATATGAAGTAGCAATTTATATTTTATTTATTTATTTAAATAAATTCAATTATGATAAAGTTAGTCACAAATTATATTCCTAATTTGTTTACTTGTTCTTGCTTAATTTATAATCTGAGACTAGAAATTTATTAGGTCTAATTAAAAAGTTCTACGTGTACCTTTTAGATAAAATTTCCTAATTTACTATTGTTATGTGAGAATTCTTCAACACAAATAGATGTCTCTCTAAGCATTGTCAAGTGTGTCACACTAAATACGTTCCTCTTGACTTGAGCATCAAAGTGATTGTCTATTGATTTTTATCTTTCCAAGGATTCAAAAGGAAATAGCATGTGCATTAAAATTAGACAAATGAAATACACCCAATGTATTCTCTATTTAAATTTTTCCTATACCTTCTATCAAATTTCATCTTTTGAGCTTAAGATCTAGGATTTTTCTCTTTCATCTCCATGTTCTAATACTAGCATTCAACCCACTTATAAATATCTACCTCATCCAAACAAAGAATAAGTTTCAGCTATAATGATGAGTTACAAAACTGAGAACACTAGTAATAGTGCACCCAAAAGTAAGTCATCCTTGACCTCTTGAGGTCAGTTCTTAAGAAATCAAATAAAATTCTAGAAACCTATAGAAATAAGAACTTTGTGCTCTCTTCACAAGGAGATGTTTGGTGAGGAAAAAATATCTGAAGCATCATTAGCAGTGTCACTTTTGGCATCTCAAAAATCCTCTATTGCTTGACATACTACCAAGCCCCTACCTGCACGATAGAGATACATATAGCCCACCAAAGAGAGTGAAGAAGGAAAATATATAACATGGAAGTTTTTCCCTACCTATCCTTCCATTTATATTGGTAATTTTAATTAAAAGTAATTATTTATATAAGATCAACCTAGTTATAGATGAGATAGATAAAAAGGAGATGTTCATCTTAATAATCAATCAATGAATTGTATTTTCTACAACATCTGAAATTTGAAATTTTTTTTATGGAAATATTATATTTCTTAGACTTATCAATATTTTCTAATTCTAAACATTCTATAGTTATAACATGTTAAAATTTCTAGATTTTTTTTCTCTTGCAACATAATAGAGAGAATAGGGTTAAATCCTTTCAAACCCTCTAAGTCTGTGGAAAGATTTCTATTTTTCAGCATAGGCCAAAGGACCTCATTGTTTTTAAAGATATCATAATTATTCAGATTAGTATGGAATAAATCTCCCCCATAATAGGCCAAGGTTCAAAACTGAGAATTTTAACAATTACCAAAAAGTGGTAATTCAAGCCTAAAAGAGGGAAAGCGAAAACAATACCAAGATTAAGAATGATAGTTTACTTGAAGAGGAAAATGTTTTTCTTAATTTCAAGGATGACCTTAAAGTACAAATGTGGTCTAAATTTTTTTGTGTTGGCATTATGATTATGTCTTTTTCCATCATTCCCTACAATCATTACTTGATGGGGAGGCCAACTTTTTTAGGCAAGGGGAGTATAGTTCTTAATCTCATGTGAAACCCACTAGCCCACATTCAAGCCTCACCTTGATTGTTGAGTTATTTAATACCCCAAGGACTTGTTGTTAAGGTTCCTCTAGCTCTTCTAAGGTCATTCCCCTCGTAATAGTTAGGTTACCCAATTCAATCCCTAATGTTCTACTTAAATAAAAACCATTATGTCTCAAATTTAACCCCACAAAGGGAGGAGCATGGTTATTTGTGTTAACCAATGAGATATTTCTAATGGCTAATATTTTTTTGTCCCACTATCTTAATTAAACCCTAGATAGCTCTATATGTAATGAGTATATGCTAGCACCTAATGCATCTTCATTGACCTTGGGTTCGCCTCCTCCCGACCCTATTGCATTCCCTAATGATTTGGGATCGGCAAAGCTATATGAGATAAAGCTAATTTGAATTATTTATAAATTAGCTATAGTATTAGTTTAATGAAGCTAAATACTTAAGGGAAAACACTTAATGTTATGTATGTGGAGCCTAATCAGACTCAGTTTCTTTCAGCGCGGTTTCCCCCAGACATATCTATTTTGGCCCCAAGCTCAGGGTCAAGGGGCAGAGCCCCTTATGGGGTCCTGGGGTCGACCATTGATTTTCTATTAGTCAGAATATTTTTTTCCCTAATTAAGTTAGGTCAAATATTCTTGTGAAAAGGGCTTAGGGTTTCGAGATTTAATTGTATGAGGGATTTTCATGGCTTCCTGTGACGGGATTGAGTTGCAGGTTTCAGATTGTAATCGCTGGATAATAATAAAGATATTGGACTCACTGTTGGTGGACGTAGCCCAGAGATTGGGTGAACCACGTTAAATCTCTGTGTCATTTGTGTTCTCTTCCGTGTTTATATTTGCATTATTCTACTTATTATTCTAACACTTAACCACAAAAGGATTTATTTCCTAATTAGAATTATAATAGATATGATCATCCATAATCTATTTGACTACTATATTATTTGATTAGTCTCATATTCTTGCAGTTTGTTTAATAAATTCTAGGATAAATGTCCTAATTAGAAATATAGATATGAGGCCTCAAAAAATATTACACAATATTCATAGCTTCAAATTATTCATTCAACTTTGAAGAATTTTTTTATTAGTTAATCGACTAACCATAAATACTAAATATGCAAAAAAATTATAAAGAGATAAACAACTACGCTAAGCAAGGATACCTACCTAGAAAAATACAAAATTACCTATAATGGAAGGAGGTAAAAATATGGTTTGATGAGCATTTTCTAATATGAGTAGCCTTTTAAAATTTCCTCACTAGTCATTCTCACCATGTGAGAAAAGGTGAAAATAAACTCATTTTGTGAAATTTTTCTAGATTCAATTATATAAAAATTATTATCATCAATGTTTTGGATCACACTCTGTGCTCCATCTTCAAGATTAAAGAGAGCATAAGGAGAATAAATATCCTAATGTATCTTTTGTCTTTTTTTTTTTCTCTTGCATTCTAATGATGGATCATAGAGTGTGATCTGAAACATTGATGATAAAAAATCTCACACTGTAGTCCAATCCACAAAAAATTCATAGAATTCATATAGATAAGTGGAAATCTAATAGCATTAGATAAACTCATTGGTAAGAAAAAAATATCTTTATAAGATTTTTATTTTTTCTAAAATAGTTTAACATTTTTAATGGGTGCCTATTTAGGAACATTATCCCCAAATCATAATGGTTACCTATTCCAAACATGTAGGAGTTTAGGGTTGAAATCTTGTTAGTAAATCATATCTATGTTTAAATGAACAAGTAGCCATTCATATCAATATTTATTCTAGGCATGTCACCTACACTAAAAGGGTACTCATCATATCTCTTTAATTCTACTATAGTAATTGTAAAACGTCATCAAAATCTTTAATAATTTCTATTTATAATATAATATCATTTTTATTTATGTAATTATGATTTATTTAAGTGGATATGGTAGCTAGACAAAGGGGATTTTAAATATAGTATTAGTTATCTTTTTCATTTTATTAAGTTTATTTACATGTTTATGAATATATTGACTATAAAACAAATGAACCAAGGCACTTTTTCTCTTTGGTTAAATGCTCAAATTCTTTCTTTTTTATAATTTTTCTTATTGGTTTTCTTTTCTATTTTAGGTTTCTAAGTTGCATGTGAAGTAATTAAATTATAAGTGGATACAAAAATCCTCATTAGTTACATGTGTAACCAATTAGTGATCTTCTTTAAAAGAGGTATTTATGTATGCAACAATAATATGCTATTTTATATGTATTTTGTTAACAAATAAATAAGTTTTTTTTCACACAATAAGTGTGGCTAAGGTATGTGACCTATTCTAATATATTATCCCTTTAATTACCTTATTAACATGGGTAAGTAAAAGAAGTGGGGTCTATTTTTAGGGGTGTGCAATAAGAAAATATTAGCAGTGGAAATATGGATTGCTCCCCTTTTCCTATTATGCAATCATAAGGAAGATGATCCAATAGGCTCAAGTAGGACCTAAGCACTTATGAACTCAATGATCCTTCATTAATTTTAAAATGAATAATGATGATGATGATAAGAGGATTTTGAATAGAAGGATATATAAGAAAATATAGACAGTTTTAGAAAAGACTGACCAACGAAAAAATTAGACTATGAGCTACAATGACCTGAAACGGGGAACCAAGAATTGTACTAGCATATAAACTTAATTTGAAGGTGATATTTTAGGTACAAAATTCCTTGGATATTTTGTTCCTGGGAACAAGAATCCTAGGGTGTTCTATACCTAGGTGTTTTGTCTGAATCCATTTGTAGTCCTCCTAAGAGATCATGTACTTGCCAGATCATGTCTTGATAGTTGTGCAACTATACCTACACATAGAAAAACAAGGTATAAGGTTGGATAGAGGGGTTTTCCTCAGTCAAACTATTTTTTGGAATCAACCTTGAAATGAAATGAAACAAACAAAAGTGTGTTGTCATATAGTAGAGGGTATATCTGAAAAATAAAATATATTTCATACCTTGATAATACAAATTCTTTTTTGAATGAGATCAAACATGTTGATGTAATAGCTTTGACTTAAAACACAAAAACCCAAAATAAAATCATGAAAGGAAAATGATGTGGACAGGAGTCTAGTTACTGCTACAAAACCAGCTTGGCTCTGTTCTGAGATCTTTCTCCTAGATCTCTTAGGGTGTGCACAACCCTACACTGAGGTAAGTCACTCTCAAATTTACCTCCTCTTCAAGACTCAGTCCCCATAGAAATGCTTTTCAATCTTCTTATTGCTGAACCTACACAAATAGATTCATGCTACTCACTTATTCAATGTTTTCTAAACATTGCTTTCATTCTCCTCCCTAGCCGGACTATTACCAAGCTCGCCCAGAGTAAGATCTCCAGACTCATTGCCTTTTCTTCTCCTATAGAAAACAAAAATGAAACTATGTACAAGGGCTCCTCTCAAGTTCCATCCCAACACATGATTATCACCATGGATTCAGAAATCTCGAGGGGCCATTACTGCTTACAACCCGGAATGGGTGAAGAACTAACACATTAAAAAACAAAGAATAAAATAACTAATCTACTTGCATTAAAAATGAACAATAAATTTGATTTTCACTAAACACACACTCTGCAACTTGTCATTACTAGAAACAAAACAAAATAGTACAATAATCTGCAAGTCTACAAAATTTCATGTAGCTTCGCTTCTTCTTCAATCACTACTCTCTCTCTCTCTCTCTCAAATGTAGGCTTGAGATGTTATTATTAACCATCCTCTTATTGTAATGACCCTAACTACCCACATATTCACAAGCATCTCTTTAGGAACCGTTACAACTGACCATATTGTCCATAAAAGACAAGATCCACTTTTCACGGGCCATTACGGCTGACTTTACCGAGCAACAGTAATGTAAAACCGACCACCAGACTAAATTATCTGACATTGTTAACCGAGAGTGTTAACCAACAGTGTTAACCGACACAGTGTTAACTGATAGTGTTAACCGATACTGTTAACCGACAGTGTTATCCGATACAGTGTTAACTAACAGTGTTAACCAAAAATTAGGAAACCAACTAAGAAACCTAGCTAGACATGGATTGACCTAGTCATATCCATCTTAGGGAAAATAGATGACCTTCTAAGGTCCACACAAATTCTCCTAACTTGGCTATCTAGTGAGTACATGCCAGAATTAAAGAGCTAAGGGTTTGAGTTAGGTGTGCTCCTGCACCATACTCCCCCCAAAAAAGTAAGGTTAATCCATCCTTGGATTGAGCATGTTTGGATCAATTCCCAACCTCTTGAAGTCTATTTCTCTGATCCAAGTAGCATCAGCATCCTCTTTTCCATGCCATTTGACAAGGTGCTCCATGTAGTCTTTGTTCCTAGTCTTCTTATAGACCCTTGAGTCTAGTATCTTTTCAGCTGTCATAGATGGAGTAGGGGCTAATTTTAGATCTTTTACCTCTTGTATTACCTCTTGAAGGTTGTAATTAGCATCTTGAATTCGTTCTTTGTATGCTATCAAATCTGCAATGTTGAAGACCGGTGACAACCCAATGTCTTCAGGAAGCTCCACCTTGTATGCATTGTTTCCATACTTTGCAAGTATCTTACATGGGCCTAGCCTCTTCATCTTTAGCTTGTGAGGAACACCTTTTTTCAGCCTATGTTTGTTTAAGTGTACCATCACAAAGTCTCTAATCTGAAACTGAACATCCCTCTTTGATGCATCCACCTTTTGCTTTACCTTTTCAACATTTTCAATCAAGTTCTTTCTCACACTTTCATGGAGTTCTCTCATTGAATGAGAAAATTCCTCAGCATATCCACTACCATGCATTCCTTCGTTCCATTCTCTAAGTTCAAAAATCCCTCTTGGGTGAAAACCATAAACTATTTCAAAGGGACTCTTACCAGTTGATCTGTTCACTATATCATTGTATGCATATTCAGCTTGTCCAATGAGTTGGTCCCATGCTTGACCATACTCCTTTGTGAGGTGTCTCAGCAATTTACCAAGACTTCTATTGACAACCTCTATTTGGCCATCTGTCTGTGGATGATAGGCAGATCCAAACGACAAGTTAGTGCCCAACTTTTGCCATAGGGTCTTCCAAAAATGGCTCATGAATTTGTTGTCCCTATCTGAAACAATACTAAGTGGGAGTCCATGTATCCTCACCACTCTACTAAAAAAACAACTGGGCAATGTTACAAGCATCATGAATAGGCTTACAAGTTATGAAATGTGTCATCTTCCTAAATTTTTCCACTACAACAAAAATATTGTCATATCCCTCCCTTGTTCTTAGCAAACCAACTACAAAATCCATGCTTATGCATTCCCATGGTCTGGTTGGGATTGGAAGTGGCTGGTAAAGACCTGCATTAGAAGATGTGCCCTTTTCTTTTTGACACACTACACAACTCTCAACATA
>MU223503.1:437359-449337 GCA_018584345.1 Thuja plicata
CACTTGAGTCCATTCAAGTACCTAGCCACTTTCAAGCTTTCTTCTTCCATCACATGCGACCTTAAGCATAGTTTGTGAAATTCTTCGGTGTAGGAACTGACTTCTAAATCTTTTTGTCTCAGATTCTATCTCTTTTTGTGCAACTACACTTCATAATCATCAGTAAGGTAAGTTTCCTTCATCTTGGCCACCATACCTTTCCAATTGGTTATGGGGTTCTTTCCTTCTTTTTCCCTCTCATCTTGGACAAACTTCCACCAAGTAAGAGTAGTTCCTCTCAACCTTGTCTTGGATATTGTTACTTTCTAAGCTTTGGTCACATTATCACAGTCAAAGTGATTTTCAAGACCTTCTATCCATTCCATGATTAATTCTGGTTCCATCTTTCCACTAAATAGAGGCACACTTTCTAACGACTTACCACTCATTGCCTTCAATGCTTTCAAGAATGGCTCTTCTTGAAGCATAGGGTCTGGCTCTAGAATAATGTCTTCCTCTACCACTGCTTTACCCTTTCCATTAGCTTCTCTCATCCATTCACTGACTGCTATAGTCCTAAGGTGCACTTCTTCCAACCTAGTTTCCATTTTGGCTAACTATTCCTTCAGGAGTCTATTCTCCTTTTTCTCTTCTGCATCTTTTGCGAGTTTCACATTGGTCACTCTTGGATGAGTTGACAGACGTTTCTACAGATAAAATCCAAACACCACACACCCAAATCTTTTAGGGCTCTGATACCAATCTGATGTGGACAGGAGTCTAGTTGCTGCTACAGAACTAGCTTGGCTCTGTTCTGAGATCTTTCTCCTAGATCTCTTAGGATGTTCACAACCCTACACTGAGGTAAGTCACTCTCAACTTTACCTCCTCTTCAAGACTCAGTCCCCATCAAAATTATTTTCAATCTTCTTCTTGCTGAACCTACACAAATATATTCATGCTGCTTACTTATTCAATGTTTTCTAAACATTGCTTTCATTCTCCTCCCTAGTTGGACTATTACCAAGCTCACCTAGGGTAAGATCTCTAGACTCATTGTTGTTGCTTCTCCTATAGAAAACAAAAATGAAACTATTTACAAGGGATCATCTCGAGTTCCATCCCAACACATGATTCTCACCATGGATTCAGGAATCTCGAGGGGCCATTACTGCTTACAACCTAGAATGGGTGAAGAACTAACAACTTACAAAATAGAGAATAAAATAACTAATCTACTTGCATGAAAAATGAACAATAAATTTGATATTCACTAAACACACACTCTGCAACTTCTCATTACTGGAAACAAAAAAAAACAGTACAATAATCTGCAACTCTAAAACATTTTCTGTAGCTTCTCTTCTTCTTCAATCACTACTCTCTCTCTCTCAAATGATGGCTTGGGATGTTAATATTGACCATCCTCTCATTGTAACGACCCTAACTACCCACATATTCACAAGAATTTATTTAGGAACCGTTACAACTGACCATACTATCCATAAAAGACAAGATCCACTTTTCACGGGTCATTACAACTGACTTTACTGAGCAACAGTAACATAAAATAGACCACCAATCTAGATTAGCCGAGAGTGTTAACCGACAGTGTTAACCAGAAATCAGGAAACCAACTAAGAAACCTAGCTAGACATGGATTGACCTAGTAATATCCATCTTAGGGAAAACAAATGACCTTCTAAGGTCCACACAAACTCTCCTGACTTGGCTAGAGTTAGTACATGCCATAAATAAAGAGCTAAAGGTTTGAGTTAGGTGTGCTCCTGCACCAGCAAAACCTCATGAGATATATGTTGTAATTCACCACAATGTTTGATTGAATGAAGAAAGAAGATATAGATGTGGGTGTATCTCCTTCCTTGATAGGACACTCCTTTACTTGGCCTTCAATACTAAAAATAAGCTTTATGCATTGAGAACATGTTGAATGCTTGAGAAGAAGTCTAGATCTTGTGTGATTGATACTTTCCTGAACTTGATTGCTTGATCATGAATCCAATGGATGAGGAGCCATTTCTAAAAGCTCTCAGAGCCTTAGGAGGAAAAATTATTAAAGGAATTCCATTATTTAATGGAAAAATGGATAGTGAACTAGTTGTGGTATGGATAGAAGGTATTGAGAATCATTTTGAATGTGAGGGCATAACTGAAGCACATAAGGTAAAAGTTGCAAAGTCAAGGTTAAGAGGTTCAGCATTAACATGGTGGAAATACCTCCAAGAAGAGAGGGAGAAGATGGGTAAGCATCTAATTTCAAATTGGAAGGCCATGTTAAACAAGGTAAAGGAGCAATACCTACCTGAGGATTATGAAATCTAGCTACACAAGAAGAGGTAGAGTTTGAAGCAAAAAAAAATTGGATGTGGCTAGATATACTGAATAATTCTAGAAGTTGTGCTTGAGGTCAAGAGTCCAAGATGATGAGACTATCAAGGTAGATAGGTATCTTGGATGCCTAAAATGGAATATCCAAGAGGAAATCAGTTTGTGGACTCGCACAACCATCCATAAGTGTTTCAAACTTGCATTAAAAGTGGAAGAGAAGAAAAAAAAGAAATCATAATCAAACTTCAGAGGAAGAGGAAGAGGTAGAGAAGGAAGAGGACAAGGAGGCTATGGCGGAAGAGGATCAAATTCAAGGCAGAAAAGTGAGAACAAGCTCACTGAAAATTAGGAAGGAAACTCAAGTAGAGTAGGTTCCAGCAGAGGTAGAGGTTCTAACACTAGTTGGAGAGGAAGGAGCAGCAACAATCAAGGAAGAGGAGCATCCTACTTTGCCACCATGAAGTGCTACCACTGCAATCAACTATGGCATCCTGCCTATAGGTGTCCTAAAAAGGGTTGTGCTTCTCAAGGAGGTGGAAAGAGAGTTAACTATATCCAAGAAGAATCAAGTTGCAACAGCAAGCCATATGAGGTACCTTTAGAATCAGAGGAAGGTGATATCCTCGTGATAAAGAGGACATTGATCAGAGAGCCAAACAAAGAAGAACCAAGCCAAAGAAGAGCACTCTTTAGATTGAAGTGTAAGATCATAGGAAATGTGTGTAGAGTCATTATTGATTCAATCTCAACTGATAATATCATTAGTGAAGAGGCAGCCACCAAGTTAAATTTTAAAAGGATTCCACATGAAAACCCATACAAGGTTACATGGCTCAACAAAGGACAACATGTTTTTGTAGGAGAATAAGCATGGGTAGAGTTCACCATTGGAAAGTATAAAGACGGAGTTCTATGTAAAATTATTCCCATGGATGCATGCCACCTTCTACTTGGAAGGCCATGGAAATTTGATAGGCAAGCCATGCATGATGGAACCAAGAATGCATACTCATTTAAGAAAGATGGAGTGACTTTCAAAATTCAGTCACTAATAGAAGGAGAGATGAAGACATCAATTCCAAGTGTGCTCATGGTTGGTGAGAAGGAGTTCTTGAAGACTCTAGAAGAAGGAGAAGGAGTTGGGTTTGCTTTAGTATTGAAGCCAAAAGATGAAGTTGCTGTCAAGAAATCAGAGATACCAAATGAGGTAAAAAAGATACTTGAAGAGTATAAGGACATTGTGAATTATGGCTAGCCCACTCTCCTACTTCCCAAGAGACTTGTTAGTCACAAGTTTGACTTCATACCAGGAGCTACCTTACCCAACAAATCTTCCTATAAGATGACCCCTCAACAGAATGAGGAAATAGCCAAGCAAATCAGAGAGTTATTAGACCAAGGCCTAATTAGAAAAAAGCATAAGCCCATGTGCAGTCCCTACTATTTTAGCACCTAAGAAAGGAGGAGCTTGGAGAATTTGTACTGATTCTAGAGCCATAAATAGAATCACCATTAGGTATAGGTTTTTGATACCCAGAATTGAAGACCTAATGGATTGTTTAGGAGAGGCAAAGTACTTCAGTAAGATTGATCTCAAGAGTGGTTACCACCAAATCAGAATTAATGAAGGAGATGAATGGAAGATAGCCTTCAAAACTATACAAGGTTTGTATGAATGGCTTGTAATGCCATTTGGTTTGTCTAATGCTCCCTCAACTTTTATGAGGTTGATGAATGAGGTATTGGTAGAGTACATTGGTAAATTTGTTGTTGTCTACCTAGATGACATTTTAGTTTTCAGAAAAACTAAGGAGGAGCATATTAGGCATTTGAATTTTTTTTTCAAGAAATTGCACGATGAAAAGCTAATGATCAACTTGGAGAAGTTTGACTTCATGAAGCAGGAGATAGTGTATCTCGGTTTTGTTTTGTCACAGGGTAACCTCAAAATGGACCAAGAAAAGGTGGATGCCATTCTAAGTTGGCCTACTCCCAAGGCTGCCACTAAGGTGAGAAGTTTCCATGGTTTAGCTCAGTATTACAGAAAGTTCATTAGACTATTCAGTGGAGTTTGTGCACCTATGTTAGACACCATCAAAGGTGGAATGAAGACAAAGTTTCAATGGACACCACAAGCTAACCGAGGATTTGAAACACTCAAGGAGAAGATAGCAGAGTTGCCTACTCTAGTTATTCCAAGATTTGATAAGATTTTTATAGTAGAATGTGATGCAAGTAATGTGGCCATTGGGGCTGTCATAAGCCAAGAAGGAAGACCAGTAGCTTTCCATAGTGAGAAGCTGAATGATGCAAAGAAGTACTCTTCTTATGATTTAGAGTTGTATGCTCTAGTCCAAGCACTCAAGAAGTGGAGGCACTACTTGCTGTCAAAGGAGTTCATAGTATATACTGATAACCAAGCTCTCAGCTTCCTTAACTCTCAAGACAAACTTAGCAGCAAACACATGAAGTGGGTGGAGTATCTACAAGCCTACACTTTCAATATCATGCATAAAAACGGAGTACAGAACAAGGTTGCTGATGCATTGAGTAGAAAGCTTCTCACAATCCAATAATTTCATCTACAAATCATAGGTATTGATAGCTTCAAAGACCTATATGCTAAACATGAAGATTTTGCCCAAATCTACAAGGTATGCAAATAATTTAAAAATAACTTTCATGCTGAGTTTTCTGAATAAACTTTGCAGAATGATTTGTTGTTTAAAGGAGGTCAACTTTGTGTTCCTAAAGGGTCTATGAGAGAGAATTTGATTCAAGAAAAACATAATGGAGCACTTAGTGGTCATTTTGGAGTCAGTAAGACTCAAGAGCTAGTCACTAGGTTCTATTTTTGGCCTAGAATGGATAGAGATGTTAGACAATATGTTGAGAGCTGTGTAGTGTGTCAAAAGGAAAGGGCACATCTTCAAATATAGGTCTTTATCAGCCACTTCCAATCCCAACCAGACCATGGGAATGCATAAGCATGGATTTTGTAGTTGGTTTGCCAAGAACAAGGCAGGGATATGACAATATTTTTGTTGTGGTGGACAGATTTAGTAAGATGACACATTTTATACCTTGCAAGACTATTCATGATGCTTGTAACATTGCATAGTTGTTTTACATTGGATTGGCAAGGATACATGGACTCCCACTCAGTATTGTTTTAGACAGGGACAAGAAATTTATGAGCCATTTTTGGAAGACCTTATGGCAAAAGCTGGGCACTAACTTGTCTTTTGGATCTGCATATCATCCACAGATAGATGGCCAAACAGAGGTGGTCAATAAGAGTCTTGGTAACTTACTGAGATGCCTCACAAAGGAGTATGGTCAACCATGGGACCAACTCATTGGACAAGCTGAATATGCCTACAATAATATAGTAAATAGATCAACTGGTAAGAGTCCCTTTGAAATCATTTATGGCTTTCACCCAAGAGGAATTTTTGAGCTTAGAGAATTGAAGGATAGAATGCATGGCAGTGGACATGCTGAGGATTTTTCTCATTCAATGAGGGAAGTACATGAAAGTGTGAGAAGGAATTTGAATGAGAATGCTGAAAAGGTAAAGAAAAAGGTGGATGCAACAAAGAGGGATGTTCATTTTCATATTGGAGACTTTGTGATGGTCCACTTGAACAAACATAGGTTGCAGAATGGTGTTCCTCACAAGCTAAAGATGAAGAGGCTAGGTCCGTGTAAGATACTTGCAAAGTATGGAAACAATGCATACAAGGTGGAGCTTCCTGAAGACATTGGGTTGTCACCAGTTTTCAACATTGCAGACTTGATAGCATACAAAGGACCCATTCAAGATGCTCATCAGAACCTTCAAGAGGTAATACAAGAGGTAAAAGATTTGAAATTGGCCCCTACTCCATCTATGACAGCTGAAAAGATACTAGACTCAAGGGTCTACAAGAAGACTAGGAACAAAGAGTGTATGGAGCACCTTGTCAAATGGCATGAAAAAGAAGATGTTGATGCTAATTGGATCAGTGAAACAGATTTCAAGAGGTTGGGCATTGATCCAAACATGCTCAATTCAAGGATGGATTAACCTTTCTTTTGTTTGGGGGAGTATGGTGCAGGAGCACACCTAGCTCAAACCCCTAGCTCTTTATTTTTGGCATGTACTGACTCTAGCCAAGTTAGGAGAGTTTGTGTGGACCTTAGAAGGTCTTTTATTCTCCCTAAGATGGATATGACTAGGTCAATCCATGTCTAGCTAGGTTTCTTAGTTGGTTTCTTTATTTTCAGTTAACACTATGTCAGTGTCAGTTAACACTGTGTCAGTTAACACTGTGTCGGTTAACACTGTGTCGGTTAACAATGTCGGTTAACACTATGTCGGTTAACACTGTGTCGGTTAACACTGTGCTGGTTAACACTATCGATTAACACTATGTCAATTAACAATGTTGGTTAATTTAGATTGGTGGTCGGTTTTACATTACTAATGGTCGGTAAAGGCAGTCGTAACAGCCCGCGAAACGAAAATTTTCTCTTTCATGGACATTATGGTCAGTTGTAACGGTTCCTAAAGAGATGCTTGTGAATATGTGGGCAGTTAGGGTCATTTCAATGAGAGGATGGTTATTAATAACATCCCAAGCCTTCATTTTAGAGATGGAGAGAGAGTAGAGATTGAAGAAAAGAGAAGCTACAAGAAATCACAGAGTTGCAGATTATTATACTGATTTGTTTTGTTTCCAGAAATGAGAAGTTGCAGTTAGTGTGTTTAGTGGATATCAAACTTCTTTCTTCATTTTTCATGCAAGTAGATTAGTTACTTAATTTTCTATTTTGTAATTTCTTAGTTTTTCACCCATTCTAGGTTGTAAGCAGTGATGGCCCCTCGAGATTCCTTAATCCATGGTGAGAGTCATGTGTTGGGATGGAACTCGAGAGGAGACCTTGTACATAGTTTCCTTTTTATTTTCTGTAGGAGAAGCAACAAAAAAAAGTCTTGAGATCTTACCCTGGGTGAGCTTAGTGATAGTCCGGCTAGGGAAGAGAATGAAAGCAATGTTCAGAAAACATTGAATAAGTGAGGAGAATGAATCTATTTGTGTAGGTTCAACAAGAAGAAGATGAAAAGCACTTCGATGGGGACTGAGTCTTGAAGAAGAGGTAAAATTGAGAGTGATTTACCTCAGTTTAGGGTTGTGAACACCCTAAAATATCGAGGAGAAAGATCTTAGACCATATCCAAGCTAGTTCTATAGCAACACAAGACTTCTATCCACATCATCTAACTTGGGGTTGATAGGCCTTGGCCTCTATCTGATTGGCCTAGCATTTTTCTCTAGTTCTATGGTGTGCTGGGTTAATTGAGGATCAAATCCTTTCAAATTAGCATAATCCCATGCAAACACATCATTATATTCTCTGAATAAACCAATAAGCAATTATTTTTCTTCAAGAGAATTAATTTTACCAACCTTCAAATACTTGTCTCTGAATATCTCCACCTCTTCATAGTGATCTTCCTTGATTAGAAAGCTAGTTTTATTCCATCTAAATTGATCATTAGAGTTAAAAGCTGACTCTAGGATGACCAATCCCTTTGGAAGCTTATTAGTCTTGACCTAAATGATTTGATCTTCAATTTTCTTACTGAGTTTGTCAGTTTTAGATGCTGAGAAATCTTCTATTTCAGTCATAAAACTTAAAATATGTTCATCAGTTCTAAAAACCTACCAATTGATATCATTATCTAGGATAATATGCCTAACAACAATTTTGACATGTGACTGATCTGAGGTCTTTCCTTTATTTTCAGTAATTGAAACATGTGCACCAATACCAGCCAACCTATCAGCATGCTGATTTTTTCTTCTAGGTATAAAAATGAGGTTAAATGCATCAAAATCATCTAGAATATCAGATACTCTATATTTTTACAACTCACAAGATTATTTTTAACAATATTGATACCTCTCACCTATTTTACTATTAACTCACTATCCCCAAATTTGCTAAAGAATTTGATTCTTCTTTTCCTTGCCCATTCTAAACCCTGAATACGACTTTCATATTCAACCACATTGTTAGAACATGGAAATGATAGTTTGTATGCAAAATAAAATTTATCACCATCAGGTGAAACTAACATAACCCCTACACCAACACCATCTTTATTCCTAGACCCATCAAAATATAAGTCCCATAGCTGGTTAGATAATTTAGATTCATAATCTTGATCTTTTATCAGATTAGGCAAAATTGCATCAGATTCAAAATACACATAGTTATCAAAACCAGCATCAAACACATCATAATCTTGATCATTTCTAGTTTCCCATTCATCTAAAACAATATCAGGATACTCCTTAGTTTGTGTGTTATAAGTTCAATTATCAGTAACCTCATATGAATCTATAATCACACCACTTGCATTAATAGGGCTGGGATTATAAGGCTTTATGTGATCCTTGGCCCATAACTCTAATTTTATGGTTACCTTAGTACCATATCTAGTTCTGAAATATAGGTGTGACCAATCTGATGAGAAATATCCATCTATTTTGGTTGTAAAGTCCCTTGACAAACATAGGGAAAAATAAGGTGGCAGGTCTATGACATAAATATCGTGAGGAATTTAGAAATTTTGACATGAGTGTAAGGTCAAGCTTGCATTTTTAACAACCCCTAAGGTTTTGATTGAAGTACCATCAAGATGGACCACTCCTTTCTCAAGAGGTTCATACTTTAAATCCATCAAGTTAGCTATTTTCTTTGGCATGATAGTGTTGGTTGCACCACTATCTACCATACAATTATGCACTAATTTGTTTCCAATGATCAAAGAAACATAAAAAGGAGGAGGCTTATTATTTACAGGTTTCTTACCTTCACTTCTTGTTGTCTTTTTCACATTTGCCAACTTTTTTTCAACTGTCACTGTTGATTACTTCAAATTTGTAGTCTTTTAACTCACTTGTGTTGCTGGTTGTTGCACTTTAGCAGGCTTCTTTTCTTTTTTAACTGTTGTCTCATAAACTTTAGAGGGCTCTAAATTATCCATAACCACTCTAGGAGGCTACTAAACAACTTGCTGTGAACTCTTTGTCCCTTTAGAAAACTCTTCCTTAAATAAATCAGCTTGCCTTGGAATGGCTAATGAGTCCCACATAAAAATAGAAACATTCACCTTCTTCATATTACCAACAATATTATAGGGAACAACAAACAGTACCTTTTGAGGTGATTTACCAATGGTCTGATCTGCCTGTCTTTGATGTTGTTGTTCTTTGTTCACAAGAGTGGAGTGATCCTTTAGAATAGAAATAGGAGGAATGAGTGGTGATTGAGTTGTGGTAGCAATATTAGCAGATGACTGCTCTGACTCTAGAGCTCTCTTCTTGGCTCTTGTGTTTGTTGATATAGGTGAATCATTACTCACTCCATAGAACTCTTCCTCTTGCCATTTCAGAAATGCAGTATCTGGAGCAGTTAGGTCCGACTATTTTTGAGTCTCTTCACTAGATGCAGTTTATTGTGAATTTATCACACTTTGAACCACTCGGGCTTTATTAAGCACTCCATTAGTGCACTTAGACTGATTGTGGGGTTTCCCATAGGGATAGTTCCATTCATAATCATTAGAAAGGTTATTTTGGTTAGGAACAATATCCCTAACAGTATTAAGAGGTGTGGGATAATAAGGTCTATAAGTCCTTTGATTCCAATTTTGCCTATTAGCATTGTTATTTCCTTGGTATTGTTTCTTGTTACCTTGGTAAGTGGGCTGATTAGGTTGTTGGGATGAAGAACTAGAAAACTAGTTTTGTGTATGGGCTATTGGATTGCCTTGAGCTTGCTGATTTTCTAGGTTTACCAACTCATTTATGAAGGTTTGTAATAAGCTCTCAATCTTTTTTTGGTTGTCTTATATTCTTTGTAACTCATTGGAAGTGGCAACGGGCATTATCTCTTCATTTTTATAAGATGGTAATGGAGCCAGAGGTGGGGTAATCAATGGTATATTGGATTGGATGCTAGGAAAGAAAGGCATAGGTGGCCTAGGAGCTATCTTACCTGCCTGAATAAAACTATTTTCTTCCCTAAATGTAATTTCAAAAGCTTGAGGTAAAGAAGTTCCCCCATATATTGGATCACAACTGAAATGTCACTATTCAAACTTGTAAGGAACTACAAAAATGCATATTCAACAGAGGGTCTTACCGTGGCAGGAATCCTATCCCAATTCTTTTGAAATCTAAGATTGAAATCACTCATTTCTTCTTGTGGAGCCCTTTTAATAGTAGTTAGTTGTTCCACCAAAGAAATATTGTTAGATTTATCTTCAAAAAATTTAGACAATTCCTCACCTAGTGCATCCCATGTACCAATTGATCCAACTCAGAGAGTTCAGAACCATTCCAATACTTTTCCCTTCAACAATGCAGCTAATAGCCTCAAAGCTACATCCTCCTCTATGATATGATGCACATTGTAAAGAGAAGAAACATCTTTGATGTGCTCAATGGTTGTTGTTTGTCCTTCTCCTGTGAAAGATGGAAATCCTTTCAAGTATGCCAATGCTATGTTGTTGTGATTTCTAATTCTCAAAGGACTACCTTGATCAAATGGCACAAAAGGCAGTCGTCTAGCCATTCTTGGTGTTGATGCAGTGAAATTTGAAGATTTTGGTTGTTCTTCTTTTGCTGGTTGTTCAAGAACAACTTGAAATTGAAGTGTTGGAGGAATTTCTGAAGATTCTTGATCTGAATCTAGTAAATCAGTGTAGTAAGTGGGAGGAGCTTAACTTCTCTCAGATCTTCTTTTCCTTTGTCTTCCTAGCTTCCTACCCCTTGCTATAGGCTGGAAGGAGAGATCTTTTGGACCTCTAGGTTCTCTCTATAAAGCTCTGCCTCTCCTGGTATGTGATAATTGTAAATACTCAAACTCTTTTCTGCTCCTTGTTAGGATTCTGTTCATGTATCACAAGGAGTCCCACCAGGCGTGCCAAAAATTGTTGAAGTTTAATAATACAACCCCAACTCAGGAATAAGGTCTTAATGGTATTCTATCCTAACAATGGAAGCCCTCTCAAGTTGTGGGTGGACTCTGATTAAGAAGGAATCTCTGGATTCTAGGCCGATTCATATTGGTTTTGGGGTATCAATAATCTAATGCTTTCTCTTGATTTTTTTTGAAAGGAAAGGGAGAAATTTTAACTAAAACTGAATGAATAAAAATTGAAAGGTGATACACCAAATAAGATTCAAATTTGTTAGAATTAATCTTTCCTTGGTTGAAAATATGTAATTAAAAGGATAAACCAAGGTATCCTTATTTGTATTTGTCCTCTAGTCCATGTAAGAGGACATGTCACTATTTTGTAATTCCTTTAATAAGGAAAATATATATTCCTCCTTAAGAGGAATCACACATTTGTCACACACACAATATGAATGTGGCATCCATAGGAGAAGGGAGTTACATGCAAACTCATCCACTCATCTCTACTTAAGAGATGTCTCTCACACACTTGCTTCAATAATCCTCTCCTCTCTCTCTCAATCTCTCATTGCTCTCATTATTGTATTGAGCTCATTGCTCTCATCCTTTAGGCTTTTTGCCATATTCTTATTCACAAAGGGGTTTTTCTTTGCTTTTCCCCTTACCAAAAT
>MU223503.1:460687-473215 GCA_018584345.1 Thuja plicata
CATGATCTCCTTACACACAATTCAAGATGCCGACACATCAACATTATTTGCAAGAAATACATTTTACAAAACAAATAATAAGAATAGGAATTATCCAAGGTTGAGACACCTTATTCCTAACAATAACTAAACTTGAATACAGCTCATGATCGATATGACCCAACCCACTGTGAAATATCTCTATCTATCGTAGCACTTAACATACTTTCATGGAACTTCTTGGGGAATATCGAGGCACTTCAACTGATAGGGCATTTAATTTTTTTGTCAGTGGACTTGAAATTTTTTTAAAAACACTGCATAATATTTTTGCATCTCATTTGCATTTGGTTCTGGAGGTAAAGTTTAGGGTTTTCCACTGTGCCACCATGCTTGTGGTTTAAATCTGGAACTCGATGCCATGATGTATGGAATTGTATCTACAACTTAGAAAAATAATCTCAGGCTTCTTGCTGTGATTTTAGACTCTTTGTGTAACTGGGAGTCTCGAAAGTTGTATGTCATTACACATGGTGTTATCACTATGGATGTTTACTGGAGTTTTGCACCTTGCTTGAACTAGAATGATGGAGAGCTCAAACTCTTGGAGAACTTTTTTAACTTTCTTTGAATTTCATGCCATCACATATGGTGCCTCTTATGAAGCATTAACTCAGCTTCTCCATGCTTGAATTGGTCTGATAACTTGGGTTTGAGATCTCAAACTATCAATACATGTTGAGATTTTCTTTCCTTGATAGTGTTTGACAACCTCCATGATTAATGGGCTTTGAACTTTGAGTTAAACCACTATAACCTTGGACTAAGTCCGTGATATGCTTGAAAGATGTGGAGTTATCTTTTATGAACTCGGTCTTGAAACTTGGCATATTTCAACCACAACTTTAGACTCATTCCAAGCTTATAGTGTACAATGGACTGAAGTTTGAATAAGTGGGAGTCTAAACCGTGACTTTTGTAGATTTGCAACCTGAAAATATTGGACTGTCAAAACATGTTGAGCTTTCTTATTTACTTTGAGTTCTGTTGAACTCGGCCTTCATCCTTTCGAACTAGTCTACACCTACAACACATGGAACTTTTAATGCATTTGTTTAACTCCACCATGCTCCATATGCAACACCCAAATAAGAATAACTTCTAATCATTCTTTTATCTTGCATTTTTAATTGAGATAGCTTGCTTACTTTAGTCGACATGCTATTCTTTTGCATTACTAATTAAGGTTAAATGAGTCCAATTTTCTGGGTTTTAAGAATTTACTTCTTTTCAGTAGCAAATTGGGGTTTTCATTTACTTCTTCTATAGATCCCTTTGTTGTAGCATAAAATATTGAGCTTCACTTTGATTTTTTTCTCTATGTTTCTTTGTTTTTTGTCATTCATTTCATTATTGCACACTGCGTTGGATGAATAGCAACAAAACATGGATACCAACATGGCCATTCTGGCATATCTGGAAGTAAAGTTGAATCATATGCAAGCTTTTCATTCTGTTGTTTGATAAATTATCCTTTGTCAGTTGTACACTCCATTTAATGTTTCTATCTATTAGCTCTATTCAATGCTTTCTTTGAACTCTGATAGTAATGTCTTTTGGACCACTACCATATTGTCTTAAAACATGACAGCTTCACACTGTGGACTTTGATGAAGCTGTGAGCCTTCTTTTATTGGACTAAACATATTACATGTTCAATCTACAACATAATGTAACCCTTTGTCTAAACTTTTATTATTGCTGTCTGAATATTTTAAGAATATGCAGTTTCTCTTAGTGCAAAAATACACTGTATGTTTAACCTTATATAAATCATCACCCAGGGGGTTCATGCATGGACTGGTGACTCCCATGGTAAACATCATTACATGAAACTCATCCCAAGAATGTACATCCCTTGCTCTGCATCTTCTCGACCCAATTCCCTACATACACTAAATTTTTAATTTTATTCAAACATGAATAATAACATGTTAGTTGATGGATACACACTGTATTAATAACAACATGATTTTGATGATGGACACACATGTTACTATCATTTCAATACACCAGAATAGTATTTTTTTCCTTATAATTTGCATAGAACATTACTTCATATTCACATTAGGCATATGGATACTATACTTGACCTCCTTTTCTAAAGTAACGAAATACCACAACATCATTGACCCTTCAGTTGATTCAGAGCCATAACATGAATACACCCTATTTTGTTTCATTCTCATGAACATATGCATAAATAGATATCAATTTTTAATGTTCATATTCCTTTTAATTTGTTTCCAGAAATAGATATCACTGTAATGATTTCTTATCTCATTAAACAATATTGACATGATGTACTCATTTAATGCCAACAATTTATGCATATGTTTTTCTCTCATCTTGACACAATGTAGCCATTTTCTGTAAATTCACACTCTATGACAACATATAAATACACTGTTACTCCAATTCTTTCACATTGTTTTTCATTTGTAGCTCATATGCAGATTATCAATTCTGTTATATACCTTCATTTTTTGCAAACTATATTGTTATGTAAACATAAACAGCAACACTTCATAACTAGAGACTGATGATGACATGATTGATTTTTAAGCATTCATTTTCCATAATTGACTCCCATTCACACATCTTTTCTGCATTTGTATACTTACTGTAACAACATTACTTCAAATTCATCCTACATGATGATAGTAAATATTTTCTCCTCCATTTTTTCATATCTCTTCTTAGGACCCTTTATTGACCATGTGTCTCCTGCAACATCATTGTATCATTCTTCATGCATTGTATCCTCCTCTTCTACATCTGCATGAACTATAACCTCTTGTGATGCACACAACTTTCTTGTATGTAATGCCTTATGTGAAGTTCAAGCACAGGCTCATGACACCCACTGCATTTCTTTTGTTATCTGCATTTAGTTACTTGTTCACCTATTACACACACATCACCAATCAACATGTTAGGTTAGAAAACAAATTGAGATAATTAATGATTGTGTGTGAGTGTCATATGAGATGACACTCATTCATGAATGTTGGTTGGTTTGTTTGTGTTTGTTAAACTAACATGCTGATGTCATTCTTAAAAAAAAAATTCTCAGATAGAAACACTAAGTCCCTTTGATTCAGATATCTAGCTTTGAAAATAAGAACAATATACATTAGAGTGACCATTAATAGTAAAAAGTTTCATGTTTAAAAAACAAGTCCCTTCAATACTATCTTTCACTTAGTGTGGATGAAAATTTCCTTATTACATTGAATTTACCAGATAGAGATGTAGCATTGAAATAATTGATTGTAGTTGTATGTTGTTTGTGTTTCATGCATTGCTATGTTTTCCTATTTGTGTTTATTTCTTGATGTTGTAATTTTGGGTAACACTATTATTGAGAACTATGTGGGTGGGTTGCTCAATATTTCCACACTTTACATGAAGCACACATGTGTTGTCTTTGCTTCCATATTTATTTATTTATTTCATGTATATAAGCCTTCTATTGCAGTTTCAAGAATACATCTTTCCAAAAAGATTAGTAGATTGAGGAAATTAGGCTTTGGGTTCTATGTGAGCTTTGTTGTAGATCCGTGGAACACCTGGTTGTAATTTTATAGAATATGAGATCCATAATTTTTTTCTAACGAATTCACTAGAGATGAATATTATCCTTTGGGATTGTCGATAGATGATTAATCTGGGAATCAAAAGTCTGGAATATGTATGTTTGCAGAGACCCATCCTCATCTTCTAGTGAGCTTGCAATTGCAATGAATGGGAGAAAGAACAAAAACAAAATTAATACATTCATTTGATGAACTTTAACTGATTGAATGTTTGAAGATGACAAAGTTGATAATCACTGAGATGCTGAAAGTAAATATAAGACATTAAATCAGTTAATGTATTGTATTGTCATTGATGTCAACTTGATATGGTATGATTTCTCATACACATATTGTCACAACACTTAAAGATCTGAAGAGACAAATTTTGTGTCGTCGGTAATCATGTACACCGAGTGACAGTGAACCCCGAACAAAGAAGTTCACAGTGTTACCCCAAGGGCAGTGTTACCTGAGAAAGTGATACCCGAGAAAGCATTATAGAGCTAACTGTAGTTTTCACTGAACAAAACTGAAGTTGATGCCCGAGCTATCTATAGTAGTCACCGAGCACAAGTGAAGTGTTGACTGATGGGAACTAAAGTTAGGAAAATGAAAAAACAACTTAGTTGGTAGAGCTAATTATAGAGTTAACTATTTGATTACTTTTTTTTTATCGATCACTTAATAGATAAAGATAAGAAGGAGATTTAAAGCATGTTTTATTCTAGAAAACAAGGAGATTTTTACATATTAAAACTAAAGCAAGAATGGTGAGATTTACAGATCAAGAATTGATCAATGAAGAAAAAAAGGATAGAATAATGGTGAAATCATGTCTATATAAAGACACAAGTAATTCATCATCAAAGGAGGAATGCTAAAGAGAATTTTTGTGGAGGTAGAAGTCTTCATACATATCTGATCATACAAGATGAAGAATAGAGCTAATAATTCTACAGACACCGAGAAAAAGAGAAGCAACAACATTCACTGAGCATAAAGAAGTGGAGAAAAGGAATTCAAGATAACATTGATCAGAAAGGTATTATGAGATTACAATATCTCTAAACATCTACAAGATTAAGTTGTATTTATGAACAGATCATCTACTATTTTAGTTTAACTATTGATTCATAAAATCTCTTAACAGAGTAGGATTTAACCATCCTTTATATATTGAGATATATCCCAAGGAGTATCAAAAGGTTTTCATGTTGACAACATAGTAAATGCTAGGTCAAGTGATAAACTATTAGTGATAAATCCTCTAACAAGGTCACACTTAGCAGCATGTGTTTGTAACATTTAACAGGGTTGTCTCTTCAACAAACTCACTTCAGAAGAGTGAAAATTTTGGGTTACCATTCCCAAGTGTTTTTTCCCTTAATAGGGTTTCCACGTTGAAAATCCATGTGTCAAATGTGTATATGGTTCATTGCTTTGATGTTTTTCTTTACACATTACTAAAACAAGATTGATCGGTAAACACTAAGTTATTTATTGTATTTCAGTAAAGGTTAAGAAAATATAGACTGTTATTCGGTAGAGCTTAAGGAAACAATAAATAATATATTCACTGAGAAACATATATTTGATAAAGGCATACATATTTTAGGACTGAAGATAACTAGATGTTTTATATTTGTGGTATAAAGTTTTGGTTGAAATATTGGATTAAATTGTTGAGGCCACTGATTCAACCCCCCCCCCCCACCCCCCCTCTTAGTTATTCTAAAAATTGGTATTAGAGCTTGTGTGCTTGGAAGGGAGTTGTAAGACTCAAGCTAAAGATCACAAGATGAGAAAAATGGATGTGCCTAAGTTGAACAAGGACAAATTTGCATCATGGGAAAGTAGTACAATAATCCACCTATCAGGTATTGGAAATGATGTCACTTAATACTTAGATACAATTTTTTTTTTACCTATGGGACCTCTGATAGTTGATCAATTGATAGAAAATCATGAATACAATTCTATGATGATAAAACTTGCTTCCTCACTCTCTGATGCTGAATTTGAAGATGTCAAATCATGCACCACTACAAAGAAAATGTGGGACAAATTGAAGCTAGTACATGGAGGAGATAAGAATGTGCTAAGAGATAAGGTTGAAAGCCTAAGAGGAAGTTTTGATGACCTAAGAATGAAATAAGGAGAAAACATCACTCAGTATAGCTACAAAATCAAAGAGGTTTTTAATGATATCCGAGGAGTAGGAGGTGTACTTGAAGAAGAAATAGTGATAAGAAAAATTCTCAAAACCTTACTGCCTATTTATGCTATTAGAGTATATGCTATACAAGAAATGAGATAAGTAGACAATAACAATGTTACTCTAGATAGTTTGATTGGTAGACTTATTTCATTTCAGATGAATAACTTTAACAATAGTGTCTTACCAACTCTTGAGTCTACATTGAAATCTTCTTTGAAAATAAGTAAATCAAGTCATAAACACACTATGAGAAATGATAGTGAAAGTGATTGTGATAACCAAGAACTTGATGAGATTGAAGCACTAATGCCTAGAAGATTTGAGAGAGGCAAATGTAGATAAAAAGGTAAATTACCATTGGTATGTCGTAATTGTAAAGAGATTGGACACTTTGCTGCTAGATGTCCTAACAAAAGAAAAGAAGATAGAAACAATGACATATCATATAAAAATTATGACAGAGGTGATGATAGATATTACCGAAGAAACCAACAATATGATAGAAGAGACAACTAAAAATACAAGGACAAAGGAAAGAAGGCTTTTTACCTAGCTGAGAATAAAGAAGAAAATACTGAAACTGAATCTGATGAAGATATTGAGGTGTTATTTGTTGCTATGAAGGATGATTCAGACGAGGAGGAAAGGTGTGTTGAAACTACACTTATATCTAAGATTAGTAAGAATGATTTATAAATTATTGATAGTGGTTTTACTTACCACATGACTGGGGATAAGGAAAATTTTGAAACCTTTGAATGGTATAATGGTGGATCAGTAAGAATGGGTAATGACTCACCTTGTCTGGTTGAAGGTAAAGGAACAATAATGTTGAATAATCTGATCAGATGTGAAAATTCATGTCAGGGTAAAAGGACCTAAATATAATCTATTGAGTGTTTCATAGCTGAATAACACATGACACTGAGTTGCATTTGAGAACAAAAAGGCAAACATCTTTATTGAATAGGGAAGGTTGATCGGAACTAGTGAACAGACAAAAGGTAACCTATTCTATCTGGATGATATTAAAACCACTTGTTTAATGGATAGAAACAAAGACATATGATTGTGGAATAAAATTTTATATCATATCAATTTTGATGACATGGTTAGGATAAGCAATAAAAGGGAAAGTAAGAGGCTTACCGATCATGTCAAAGCTCAACCATGTCATGTGTAGGAATTGTCAAAAAGGTAAAATGAAAAAGTCTAGTTTCAAGAGAAAAACCTACACATCTAATGTTATTCTAGCGCTAGTCCATACTAACCTATGTGGACCAATCAGAACAAAGAGCTACTATGGTGATAGATACTTCATTCTATTTGTAGATGATTATTCTGGAATGATGATTGTTATGTTCTTAAAAGATAAATCAAGAGAATTCAAGATGTTTAAATGGTATAAAGCTATAGTGGAAAAACAAAGTTGAAAGGAACTGAAATTTCTAAGATCAGATATAGGAGGAGAATTTATTTCTGATGAATTCACTAACTTTTGTAATGAGCATGGAATTCAAAGACAAGTTTCTAAACCGAGAACACCACAGTAAAATGGGATTGTTGAAAGAAGGAACAGATCCATTGTTTATTGTGCTAGAACACTGATGACTGAGAAAGGCATCACACAAACATTCTAGAGAGAAGCTGTCAGTACTGTTGTCTACACATTAAACTGACTTCAATTGAAGAAATACACCAATAAGACACCTTATGAGCTATTCTATAGATACACACCCAATGTAAGTTACTTCAGAACTTTTGGAAGTCAATGTTATATTTTGAAAAATGATAGAAATGGAAAACTTGACTCCTAAGGTGAAGAAATAATATTTCTAGGTTATTCCACCAAAATCAAGGCTTATAAATATCTTTAAAAATTCTCTAAAAAAATCATTGAAAGTGAAAATGTCAAAGTGGATGAATTTGCTAAGAAAAATGATGAAGATTGCAACATGTTTGTCTATAGTGAAGAACCTGACACTCTACCTAAGCAATAGTGTATCTCTCCCAAGTAATAGAATAATGCTCCTGAGCGCCAGGCTGCAAGCACTGAAAATTAGTAAATTTCTCACAATGATGAACTGAATGATGAAGATCAGAATGAAGGTCAAAATGAGTAATAGAATTATGAACAAAGAGTTGAGCTCATACTTTCCAAGTATGTCAGAAGACACAACCCATAGAACCATATCATAGGAGACAAAAAGGCTAGAATGAGAACAAGTAAGTCACTGAACACTAGATGTTTGATTTGTGATTTTGAGCCTAAATTTATTAATACTACACTTGAATATAAAGAATGGGTCAGTGCTATGAATGAAGAGATAGATAAGATTGAGAAGAACAAAACATGGACATTAGTACCTAGACCAAATGAAAAGAATGTCATTGGTACCAAATGGATATTCAGAAACAAGCTAAATGAGATTGGAGAAGTCACAAGGAATAAAGCAAGATTAGTATGAAAAGAGTATGCACAAGAAGAAGGTATTGTCTATGGAGAAACCTTTGCACTCATTACTAGACTAGAAGGAGTAAGAATTATACTTGTTTATGCTGCATTCAAAGGATTCAAGGTATACCAAATGGATGTCAAATCTACATTCTTAAATGGAATACTAGAAGAAGAGGTATACATTGAACAAATACAAGTGTTTCTTGATCCTAACAAGAGAAACATGGTTTGTAGACTACACAAAGCCTTGTATTGATTGAAACAAGCACCGAGAGCATGGTATGAAATAATTCACTCCTATCTCATAAGCATTGGATTTGTAATAACTAGTGATAATAGTAATATGTGTTTAAAAGAAGATGCTGATGATAAGATATTGATTGCTGAAATATTTGTTGATGATATCATATTTGGAGGTAATGATATGTTATACAAATCATTTGCTGATGAAATGAGAAAAGAGTTTCAGATGTCAATGTTTGGGGAGATCAAATTCTTTCTTGTTCTATAGATTCTTCAACAGGATGTAGACATATACATCACACAATCCAAATACACGAAGGAAGTTCTGAAAATATTCAAGATGTAGGACTCTAAACTAGTTGGAACACCTATGGAAACCAGATGGAAGCTAACAAAGGAAGATAAGTCAATTGAGGTAAATCAGACCCTATACATATCTATGATTGGCAAACTTGTGTATGTTGTACATACTAGACTAGATCTAGCACATGTAGTTGGAATAGTTGCAAGATTCTCTGTTAATCCCAAGGAATCACACATGAGTGTTGTCAAAAGAAATATGAGATATCTAAAGAATACCAAAGACTATGGTCTATAGTATAAAAGAGAACACAAATTTGAGCTTCAAGTCTATACATATGTTGATTGGGCTGGAAACATAGATGACAGAAAGAGCACAACAGGAGGAGCACTCTTTTTGGGTGACAGACTTGTCACATGGATAAGTAAGAAGAAAGGATGCATCTCTCAATCCACTATAGAAGAAGAATATGTGGTTTCTTCTGCAAATTTATCTAACATTGAATGGATCAAACCATTACTGAAAGGTATGAATATGAAAATTCTTGAACCAGTGATTATTTATTGTGATAACACTAGTGATATCAACATTTCAAAGAACCCTGTCATACATGTTAAGACAAAGCATATTTCTATCAAGTATCTTTACTTAAGAGAACAAGTGAAAGAGAAAGAGGTGATACTGGAATATGTTCACTCCAAGAAACAATTTTCAGACATAATCACAAAGCCATTGCCAAAAGATACATTTCAGTACCTAAGAAAGAGACTAGGGGTCCAACCCTTGTCTACTGGTCACTAAGCTGACTAGGAGGCTGCATCAGCCTACACATAATCAGAAGGTCATTCGTGTTGATGCAAGAAAAGAGATAAAATACAAAGATATACCAGCACACAACAAGGTACTTATTTTCACCAAACATAAGAGAAATTGTTGGCTACTACAGAGCTAAATTTATGATGAAGAGGAAAATCAAGGAATATATTATGCAAAAAAAGGATATAGTTTGGCATTGTTATCAAAGGGACATATGTACTTAATTAATATGAAGAGAATTATTCAATGAAATATATTATTTTCAAAGGGAAAAGAGATATTAAATATCTATCATAATCATCCAAAGGGAGAGAAAAGAACTATCCATCAAGGAGAGGAACAGTCAAAGGGAGAGAAAACATCTGAGAAAGATTCAAAGAAACATCCATTTAAGGGAGAGAATTGGAAAATTTAACATTGCATGTCTATTCAGGGAAGGAAATGAAGAATGAAGAGAATACTCTGCAAGAATCAAATCTAAGCTAGAAGAGCTTACTGAGAGTCAGACATTTGTGTTGGTTATAGAAAAATAATTTTCGTAGAGATTGATGAAATACAACTGATATATTTCATATTCTATTAGTAGTATGTAGTATGTTTCCATCAATGCCAAAGGGAGAGATTGATCAACTATAACTGATTGAATGTTTGAAGATGAAAAATTTGATAATCACCGAGATGCAGAAAGTAAATGCAAGACATTAAATTAGTTAATGTATTGTATTGTCTTTGATGTCAACTTGATATGGTATGATTTCTCATACACATATTATCACAACACTTAAAGATCTGGAGAGAGAAAGTTTTTTTCATCAGTAATCATATACACCGAGTGACACTGAACCCCAAACACAGAAGTTCATAGTGTTACTGGATGGATAGTGTTACCAGAGCAAGTGATACCTGAGCAAGCATTACCAAGCTAACTGCAGTTGTTCAATGAAATATATTGTTGTCAAAGGGAAAAGAGATATTAAATATCTATCATAATCATCCAAAGGGAGAGAAAAGAACTATCCATCAAGGAGAGGAACAGTCAAAGGGAGAGAAAACATGTGAGAAAGATTCAAAGAAACATCCATTTAAGGTAGAGTATTGGAAAATTTAACACTGCATGTCTATTCAGGAAAGGAAATGAAGAATGAAGAGAATACTCTACAAGAATCAAATCTAAGCTAGAAGAGCTTACTGAGAATCAGACATTTGTATTGGTTATAGAAAAATAATTTTGGTAGAGATTGATGAAATACAACTGATATATTTCATATTGTATTAGTAGTATGTAGTATGTTTCCATCAATGCCAAAGGGAGAGATTGATCAACTATAACTGATTGAATGTTTGAAGATGACAAAGTTGATAATCACTGAGATGCAAAAAGTAAATGCAAGACATTAAATTAGTTAATGTATTTTATTGTCATTGATGTCAACTTGATATGGTATGATTTCTCATTCACATATTATCACAACACTTAAAGATTTGAAGAGAGAAAGTTTTTTTCATCAGTAATCGTATACACCGAGTGATAGTGAACCGCAAACACAGAAGTTCATAGTGTTATTGGATGAATAGTGTTACCAGAGCAAGTGATACCCAAGAAAGCATTACCAAGCTAGCTGCAGTTGTCACTGAACAAAACTAAAGTTGATGCCGGATCTATCTGCAGTAGTCACTGAGCACAACTGAAGTATTGAACGATGGGAACTAAAGTTAGGAAAATGACAAAACAACTTAGCTGGCAGAGCTAATTATAGAGTGAATTGTTTGATTACTTTCTTTTCATCAATCAATTAAAAGATAAAGATAATAAGGATATTTAAAGCATCTTTTATTCGAGAAAACAAGGAGAGTTTTACGGATTAAAACTAAAGCAAGCATGGTGAGCTTTATGGATCAAGAAGTGATCAATGAAGAAAACAAGAAGGAAAGAAGAATGGTGAAATCATGTTTATATAAAGAGAAAATTAATTCATTATCAAAGGAGGAAATCTGAGGAAAATTCTAGTGAAGATAGAAGTCTTCATACAGATCTGATCATACAAGTTGAAGAATAGAGCTGAGAATTCATCAGACATCGAGCAACAGAGAAGCAATAGCATTCACCAAGAATAAAGAAGTGGAGCAAAGGAAATGAAGAGAACATTGGTCAAAAAGGTATTATGAGCTTATAATAGATCTGAACATTTGTAAGATTAAGTTGTATTTATGAACAGATCATCTACTATTTTGGTTTAACCATTGATTCATAAAATCTCTTAATAGAGTAGGATTTAAACATCCTTTATATATTGAGATACATCCCAAGGAATATCAAAAGGTTTTCATGTTGACAACATAGTGAATGCTAGTTCAATTGATAAACTATTACTGATAAATCCTCTATCAAGGTGGGACTTAATAGTGTGTTTTTAATCTCTAATAGGGTTGGCTCTTCATCGAACTCCCTTCAGAAGAGTGAAAATTTTGGGTTACCAGTCCCAAGTGGTTTTTCCCTTAACACGGTTTCCATGTTAAAAATCCATGTGTTAAATGTGTATATGGTTCATTGCTTTGATGTTTTTATTTACACATTACTAAAACAAGATGGATCGGTAAACACTAAGTTATTTATTGTATTTTGGTAAAGGTTAAGAAAAGATAGACTATTATTCAGTAAATATTAAGGAAAGGATAAATAGTATATTCACTGAGCAACATATATTTGATTAAGGCATACATCTCGTAGGAGTGAAGATAACTAGAGGTTTTATATTTGTGGTATAAAGTTTTGGTTGAATCTTAAATTGTTGAGGCCACTGATTGAAACCCCCCCCCCTCCCCCTCCCACCTCAATTATTCTAACATCATCTTCTTCATTATCTTCTTTGAA
>MU223504.1:0-63033 GCA_018584345.1 Thuja plicata
AGCAGAGTGGGTTTAACCATGGAGGAAACTCCATAGTTAAGTGCGCTCTAGCTGGAGTGGTACAGGGATGGGTGACCTCCCAGGAAGTCGATCCCCATCCTTCACCTCTTTGAGCATCACCCAGAGCCAATGAGACTAAAAAAACTACACAGTTGAATCCAAGTAGAATTAAAAAAAAATCAATCGGTAAAATTTTTTTTTTTTTAAAATAGAGAAATGGTCGAAATTTCGACCAATCTCGTTTTACTTTCCACCAAAATGTTGGTCACAATTTTGACGGAATCAGAGGTTCATTTCCATGAAATATTGGTTAGAATTCTGACCAATTCCTTGGTGGAAAGCAAAGCATCCATGTCAAAATCTCAAGAATCGGTGGTCGACATTTCGACCACTTATTGGTCGGAAGTTTCCACCACATATTGGTCAAAATTTCGACTACTTATTGGTCGGAAGTTTCCACCATATATTGGTCGGCATTTCAACCACTTATTGGTCAGAAGTTTCCACCATATATTGGTCAAAATTCTGACAATATATTGGTCGAAAGTTTCCACCATATATTAGTCGAAATTTTGACAATATATTGGTCAGAATTTTCCACCATATATTAGTCGAAATTTTGACCATATATTGGTCAGAAGTTTCCACCATATATTGGTCGAAATTTTGACCATATATTGGTCGGAAGTTTCCATCAAATTGAGTGAGAGTAATAGTCGAAATTGCGACCTTTATGTTGGTCGAAATTGCGACTACTAACAAAAAAGTCAAAATTTTGACAAAAAAAGACCGATGAACGGTTTGGTCGAAGTTTGGTCGTGCATTCGACTAATTACTGTCGAAATTTTGACCAATTGTCGTCAAAATTTGAGCTCAAATTTACTAGTGTAATAAAGGATTTACAAAATAAGACCTATTAGGGCCTACCCAATAATGGAATTTACACTCCTCTCAATACAATAAAACTCAATACAAAATTTCTATGAAAATGCATCAATCAAATTTTATTCAGACTCTCTATGCTCAATGATTTCATTACCTCATACTGCACTCGATAATATCAAACTTATTCATTTTCATTGTTATGCTATAACTTATTTGTACTTTTTTCTTCTCTTTCTCTGTCACTGTCTCATACTCTCTATCTCACTCTCTCACACACTCGTACACTTGTTATGTTCTTCACACTTGGAACTTTTATATGATGTTTAGGCAGTGGAAAATTTCTAGGTCTTTTTGCTTCAATGATGTAGGTTAAGTGGTGCAAGGATGGTTTCATTCACAATGCATTATTCCTCTTATTTTTCATTGGTGGATTTGCCTCATGATCATGTATGATTAGTTTTTTTCAATCTTAACATTCTAACTAACACTCACCTTAGATTCTGTAAAACATTCTATGCTCAGTGTCTGGATTCAATGTATCTACGTTAAATAGTTATGTTAGCTCTATGATACTCAATAACATGCTTTGTTCTTTTTTGGTGACATAGTTCTATCATCTCAGTAACTATCTCTGCTCGATGACTAACACTGCTTGATAACTAAATTTCTTGGTAACTATCACTTCTTGACACTTTTCTCTACTCGGTGACTAACATTTTTTGCTTTACCGACTGTCTCTTTTCTCTTTGCTGACTGACTTTATTAACTCCTTTCACCGACTGAGTCTTATTCTCAATATGACTTTGACAAAACTAATGAAAAAAATAACTCTTAGGAGTATCAATTTACATCATTTTAAAACTTTGTTCAAATTTTCTAATGCTTCCTTACATGTTTTCCCATGGACAATAGAATCATCCATGTACACTTCAACACATTTAGTGGTTAAATCCATAAATATAGCTAATACAACCCTTTGAAAGGTGATAGGTGCATTACAAATTTTAAATGGTAGAACTCTATATGTATAGGTACACCAAGGACATGTAAACATTGTCTTATCTTGATATTTAGTAGCCACTTGGATTTGACTATATCCTCTAAAACCATCAAGGAAAGATAAATAACTACTACTTGCCAAGTCATCAAGTACTTGAATAATAAATGGTAAAGGAAATTAATCCTTTTTGGTGGCTCTACGTAATTATTATCAACACATTATCACCTCTTACCATTTTTTAGGTACAATAACCAATGGGTAAACCTACTTACTATCTAAAATTGGATAAATAAACCCAACTTTCAACAATTTTTCTATTTCCTATTTAACAAAATCTCTAAGAGTTGGATTGATTCTTGTTTGTCCTTGTCTAACAAGTTTTACATCTTCAATTTAAATATGATGAGTACAAATGGATGGTTGGATACCTCTCATATCCTTGTACTCCCAAGCAAAAACTTCTATTTTTTTTCTCTAGTACTTTTTTTAAATCTTCTTTTTGTGTGGGGAGCAAGGACTTAATAAAAATAGGTTTATCATTTTTCACTATGATTTCCTTTGCATCATTTTGATCATCAATAGGTTCTCCTATGAGTGTGTTCATAAGAAAAGGGTATGGTAACAAATGATGCAAAATTATTTTATCATCTTCATCCTCTTTTTCAACTTTATTAACCAAAAAAAATTCATCCATATTTTCATTTGTTGGAGGGATTCCAAAAATTTCAAGAGAATATTAATATCTTCATCCTATTTTGCGTATCTTGATATTCCTCAACATGATCAATAATTTTTGATGCAGAGAGCACTGCTAGAAGACCTTAATGGGCCCTAACTCTTTGATGTTTCTTCAAACTTCAAATTTTATCAATCTCACTCCATAAAATCCTTCTTAGGATGTCTCCTGACTTGTCCAAGGGGTCAATAGGCTTCCCTTGTTCTCTCTTGGTTCTCCAAATCAAGCTATAGAACAAAGTAATCTTCTCCTTTAGGGACACTTTCCCTAAACCATACAATAAGGTGTAAAACTTCACCAATGGATTCAAAACTCTATCCTAAGAGATTTAAGACTCTTAAAAGACCTTAGGGACCAAGAATCCACCATTATTTTTGGTCCTGAAGACCCAAAGTTAGTCAAACCCCAAATACCCTAGGATTCCTTGTAGCCCTAACCAATGGGTTTTTGGGACTTAAAATTTTTGTAACAGTGGGATTTAAAGGATTTTATTGGATTTCTAGACACCCTTTATGGATTTTAAAAACCTCCCAATGCATGAACAACTCACTCCACTCCTGCACCCCTAAGCTCTCACAAAATACACAGACCTAATTAGCTAGTTTAGGATTTGTTTGTCAAGAAAGTGATAGAAGGTGGGTTCATGGATTAAATGCAGAGATTTGGATGGATTCCCCTATCCCAAATTATTCTAGAAACACCTTTTGTTTGATCCCCCAACTCATATATTGCACATGCATGTGATTGTACTAACAGACTAGGCTAATTAGCATAGGGCTTGATTTTAAAAATAGGACAAAGAGTGAGAGCCTAATCTTCTGGATTCCTAAAGAACATGATCCTAGATAAAATTTTCCAAGTGTTTGAGGAGATCCACTAGATAAATCTCTTGCTAGCATCACATCTTTGAGACTGGTCAAGTAGAGCTTTGGTTTCTCAAACAACAAGAATGTAAAATTGATAACTTTTCACTAACTTAACAAAAACACCTCAAATCAACTAGAAAGGTTAGTAGACTCAAGGAATTACAAAATTTTGCAACTTGATCTTCCAAATGAATCCATACCAGGCCATACCATGCATAAATGACTCAAAACACTCTTCTATTTCCTTGCTCAAACATAAAAATTCATACATTCTGTGATCTGAACTTCATGGAAGGTATCCTCTCACCTAATAGAATCCTCCAAGAATTTTAGAAGCTTTAGAAGGTGGGTGAGTTTGGTTACAAATAATTTTTCATATACCGAGCAACATTTTGCAAAAGTTTCTCATGCAACATTTTTCAAAAAGACAACTTTTTGGAAATAAGTGACAAAGTTGCTAATTTGGGAAAAAGCCAACCTTACCGACCTCCCAAGGTGTGGGAGAGGTCCAACACATGACTAGGACCTAAATAAGGACTTAGAAACATAACTTCTAACTAGACACACAAAATCAACAACTAACAAGGTCTAACTATGGTTTCAGGAATCTAGGTTTATAACTCACCATAGGTCCTTCTCCTTACATCAAAGACCCAAACAAAAAAACACACACAAGGGTGATATCATGGATGCACCTTATTAAAAACAAGAAATCAAGAAAAATGAGGATCTTCAGGAGGTGCCCTGCACCATACTCCTCATGACAAAAAGAACTCAAGTCTCTTGAGTTGTGAATTCTTCAAGTGGATAACCTATCTTCAGAATGTCTTTAGGGTTCATCCAAGTAGCATCTTCAACTGGTTGATGTTTCCATTTAACTAAGTACTCATAGTAAGTGCCCCTCCTAGTTTTCTTGTTCACTCTTTTGTCTATAATGGTTTCAATCTCAAGAGGAGTTTCTTGTGGCTTTTCCTTGAGTGGTTGGAGTGTAGGAGGTTCTGGAGTACCTTCCATATCAGTATTACTATCTTCTCCTTTATAAGCATAGATGTCTGAAACATTGAAAATAGGTGATAAGCCAATGTGAGGAGGTAGATCAATCCATAGGAATTGTCTCAACATTTATTAAGAATCTTGAAAGGGCCAAGATTTTTCATCATAAGCTTTGTGTATTTCTCTTTGGGTAGTCTCTCATTCTTGAGGTGGATCATCACTAAGTCTCCCACCTTGAATTATAGATCTCTTCTCTTCTTGTCAGCATGGGCTTTATATTTCTCAGTGGTATGCTTCAATTTGATCTACACTTGATCATGTATATTCTTCATCACCTCAGAAAAGTCTTCATCTAGTGCACTATTTTTTTCCATTTCTTTGATATCCCTGAGTTCCAATACTTCTCTAGGGTGGGTGCCATAGACAATCTGGAATGGGGTTAAACTAGTGCTCTGATTTACTGAATCATTGAATGATAACTCTAATTGTGCTATAATAGTGTCCCAAGTGGTTCCATGTTCTTGTGTGAGACATCTTAGAAGGTTTCCAAGGGACGTATTGATGACTTATGTCTGACCATCAGACTGTGGGTGATATGCAGATGACAGAGAAATATTTGTTCCTAGTTCCCTCCATAATGTCCTCCAAAAGTGACCTAAGAACTTAGGATCTCGATCTTATATGATGGACAATGGGAGTCCATGGAGTCTTACAAACTCTCTGAAGAACAAACCTGCTATGCGAGATGAATCATGAGTTGTCCTGCAAGGGATAAAGTGTGCCATTTTTTTAAATCTGTCAACTACAACATAAATGCTATCAAATCCAGACTTGGTCTTTGGAAGACCTAGGACAAAGTCCATACTTACTAAATCCCATGGTTTGGTAGGGATGGGTAAATGAGTGTATAGGCCACCATTGGAGGTGTGTCCTTTGGCTTGTTGACAAACTGAACAACTTTCCACAAAATACCTAATATCTGTCTGCAATTTTGGCCAGTGGTAGAATCTCCTAACTAGCTCCAAAGTTTTGTCTACTCCAAAGTGACCAGATAGGCTTCCACAATGCTTCTCTTTGATAATGTTCTCCCTCATAGATCCTTGTGGGACAAATAAAGAACTACCTTTGAAAATAAGACCATCTTGCACAATAAACTCAGATAAATCAGTATAGTATATGTCTGTCATCTCAATGCAAATTTGATAAGCTTCTTTAAAATCTTCATCTTCAGCATACATATCCTTCATGGCATGGAACCCAAAACTCTCTAACTAGATGGCTTGAGTGGTCAAATGTCTCCTACTAAGAGCATCAACAACTTTGTTCACAACCCCTTTTTTTATGCTTGATGGAAAATGTGTAAGACTGCAAGAACTGCATCCACTTCACATCTCTGTGGTTTAGTTTCTCCTACTTTTTTATAAATCTAAGTGCATGATTATCAGTAAAAACAAAAAACTCCTTAGGAAATAAATAATACCTCCATTTCCTAGTGATTGAAGCATTGCATACATTTCAAGATCATAAGTGGAATAATTTTGTTTAGCTTCATTGAGCTTCTCACTAAAAAAAGAAACTTGTCTTCCTTCTTGGCTCAAGACTCCTCCAATGGCTTTGTTTCTTGTATCACATTCAACTATGAATACCTTGTGAAATTCTAGTAGGACTAGGATAGGTTTCTTTGCAATCTTCTTCTTTAGCAACTCAAAGGACTCAGCTTCATTAGTCCATGAAAATATACATTTTCTTCCACCTTTAATAGTGTTAATAATGGGAGCACATATGCCACTAAAGTTTTTGATGAATTTCCTATAAAATCTGGATAGGCCATGAAATTTTTTTACCTTTGATGGAGTAGTGGAAGGTGGCAAATTGAGGATGGCTTCAACTTTGGTAAGATCCATCTTGAGACTATTTTTGGAAATCACAAAGCCCAAGAACACAAGTTCTTCTTGAAGAAATACACACTTATCTATATTGATTTTCAACTTCTCCTCATGGATTTTCCTCATCACCATGTCCAAATTCTTGAGATGTTCTTCCCTGCTCCTGCTAAAGATACAAATGTCATCAAGATATACAACAACAAATTTGTTAAGAAAAGGTTTCAATACTTCATTCATCAATCTCATAAAGGTTTTTGGAGCATTGGAAAGGCCAAAAGGCATCACAAGCCACTCATAGAGGCCTTTTTTAGTCTTAAATGATGTCTTCCATTCATCTCCCTCTCTGATTATTATCTTATGGTAGCCACTTTTGAGATCTATCTTGGAATAGTAACTTGCACCCCCCAAACAGTCCATCAAATCCTCTATTCTAGGCATAGGAAACCTATATCTTATGGTTATCCTATTGATAGCCCTAGAATCCATACATAACCTCCATGTTCCTTCTTTCTTGGGTTCTAGGACTATTGGGACAACACAAGGATTCACACTCTTCCTAACAAGACCTTTTGACAACAATTATCCAATCTGTCTTGCTATCTCTTGATTCTATTTAGGGGTCATCTTATATGTTGCCTTATTGGGAAGAGTGGCCCCTGGTATGAAGTCTATACAGTGACTTACTTCCCTCTCAGGTGGAAAAGACTCTGGTGTGTTCTTAGCAATGATACCTTTCTACTGGTCTAACAATAACTTCACTTCTTTGGGACCTACATCCCTAGTGGGGACTTGGACTTTGGACTCCTTAAAAGGTGTATTTATGGGCCTCACTACTAGGGCATAACAAGGGGTAGCCTTCTCCTTTAGTACTTTCATGAATTCATTTTATCCTATGTGCAAGACAGTACTAGTAGCATGTTTTTCTTTCTCACAGTCAGGGAGTGGGCTCATTACATATTCAACATCATCCTTATTTATAGTATAAACATTGGATTTTCCATCATTCCTAGCATCTACATCATATTTCCAAGGCCTCCCTAATAATACATGACATGCAACCATCTCTGTAATATCACATAGAATCCTGTCTATATACTCCCCTATCTTGAAATCTACCCAAACTTGCTCATTGATAATGGTTTGATTTTCTTTTGTCAACCAAGAAGCCTTATGAGGGAAGGGATGAGGAATAACATGCAACTTAAGCTTAGTGACTAACTCCCTAAATGCAATATTATCTGTAGAGCCAGAATCAACTATGACTTTACATACCTTATTGTTCACCTTGTAGCTTGTTCTGAGTAAGGACTTCCTCTAAGGTGGTTCTGTAGTAGTAGGCACTCTTAGGAGTGTCCTTTGCATCATTAAACATTCTCCTTGCTCTAGTTTTGTAGGTCTTGAAGTTGCAGAGTGATAGGAGGATACACCTCGATTATCATCCTCTTGAGTAAGTTGTACTCTTTTGTCCCCTCCTTGTCTACCGGTGCCACTCTTTTCAGGACATCTGAAGGACTAGTGTCCAACTTGATTACATGTAAAACACTTCCCTATGAAGACACTAGGCCCTCTTCCTCCAAAACTTCCTCTACTATTGGATCTCCTCCCTCTGAAACTATTTCTATTATTGTGCTCTTCTTCTAACTCATGGTGATTAAACTCCCCTTAGCTCCTTTGGAATGGTCCTCTTCCATTGAATCTACCTCTTCCCCTAAATTTATTCCCTCTTCCTCTATTATTTTTTTCTCCCCTTCTCTTCTGATTTTATTCAATTTTTAGTGCCATTTGGAAGCATTTGTGTACTGAGTCAGGGTTGAACAAACTCATTTCATCTTGGATATTGTATTTCAGTCCATTGATGTATCTTGCAAGCTTGTGCTTCTCACTTTTAGGAACTTTGTCCTTCAAGGTCATTTTGTGAAATTCCTTAGTATACCCACTCACATCAAGGTCCTTCTGCCTAATATTTTACAGCTTCTTGTGGAGGGTGATCTCGTAGTCTTCAAGTAAAAGCTGCTTCTTGACTTCAACCAACATCTTCTTCCATGTTAAGATAGGATTCCTTCCTTCCTCTACTCTTTCATTTTGTAGAAAGTTCCACCAACTCAAGGTAGGACCTTTCATTCTAGATTTTGCAACCTTAACCTTTTGATTCTCAAAAATGTTGTCATTCTCAAAGTAGTTCTCCAAAGCTTCCACCTAATACATGCATTCTTCAGGATCCATTTTCCCACAAAACATGGGCATGTCTAATTTATGATCCCTTCTTCCAAATCTTTCAAAATCTTCAAGTTTTAATTGGTCTACAAGAATGTTCTTTGTCTCATCTTTCTCCTACTCTTCCTCTTCTTCTTCTCCTTCCTCCTCCATTTGGAGGTCGTTCAGCTTCCTTATCTCCTCTTCCATCCTCTTGTTCTTGGCTACTTGTTCCCTGACAATTTTTTCCAATTCCACATTATTTATTCTAGTGGGAACTTCTTCCTATAGAGAAATTTCTATTCCCTTAGCCATTCTTCACTCCTTGCAAGATCTTGGCAGACTCTGATACCACCTGATGCAGAGAGCACTGCTAGAAGACCTTAATGGGCCCTAACTCTTTGATGTTTCTTCAAAATTCAAATTTGATCAATCTCAATCCACACAAGTCCTCTTAGGATGTCTCTTGACTTTTCTAATGGGTCAATAGGCTTCCCTTGTTCTCTCTTGTTTCTCCAAATCAAGCTATGGAACAAAGCAATCTTCTCCTTTAGGGACACTTTCCCTAAACTATACAATAAGGTGTAAAAATTCACCAGTGGATTCAAAACTCTATCATAAGAGATTTAAGACTCTTAACAAACCTTAGGGACCAATAATCCACCATTAGTTTTGGTCTTGAAGAACCAAATTTAGTCGAACCCCAAATACCCTAGGATTCCTTGTAGCCCTAACCAGTGGGTTTTTGGGACTTAAATTTTTGTAACAGTGGGATCTAAAGGATCTGATCAGGTTTATAGACACCCTTTATGGATTTTTTAAACCTCCCAAAGCATGAACACCTCACTCCACTCCTACACCCCTAAGCTCTCATAAAACACACAGACCTAATTAGCTAGTTTAGGCTTGGTTTGTTAAGAAAGTGATAGAAGGTGGGTTCATGGATGAAATGCAGATATTTAGATGGATTCCTCTATCCAAAATTAGTTTAGAAACACCTTTATTTTGATCCCCCAACTCATATATTGCACATGCACGTGACTGTACTAATAGACTAGGCTCATTACATAGGGCTAATTAGCCTAGGGATTGATTTTAAAAATAGAAGGACTAAGAGTGAGAGCCTGAGATTCTTGATTCCTAAACATGATGATCCTAGATAACATTTTCCAAGTGGCTGAGATGATCCACTGGATAAAGTTCTTTATAGGATCACATCTTTGAGACTGGTCCAGTAGAGCTTTGGTTTCTTAGACAACAAGAATGTCAAATTGATAAATTTTCACTAACTTAAAAAAAACACCTCAAATCAACTAGAAAGGTTAGTATACTCAATACATTACAAAATTCTGCAACTTGATCTTCCCAATGAATCCATACCAAGCCATACCATGCAGAAATGACTCAAAACACTCTTCTATTTCCTTGCTCAAACATCAAACTTCATACACTCTGTGATCTGACTTGCATGGAAGGTATCCTCTCACCTAATAGCATCCTCCAAGAATTTTAGAAGCTTTAGAAGGTGGGTGAGTTTAGTTACAAATAAGTTGTCATATACTGAGCGACATTTTGCAAAAGTTTCTCATGCAACATTTTGCAAAAAGACAACTTTTTGGAAATAAGTGATAGAGTTGCTAATTTGGGAAAAAAGACAACCGTACTGACCTCCCAAGGTGTGGGAGATGTCCAAAACATGACTAGGACCTAACTAAGGACTTAGAAACATAACTTCTAACTAGACACACAAAATAAACAACTAACAAGGTCTAACCATGGTTTCAGGAACCTAGGTTTATAACTCACCATAGGTCCTTAACCTTACATCAAAGATCCAAACAAACAAACACACACAAGGGTGATCTCATGGATGCACCTTATTAAAAACAAGAAATCAAGAAAAATGAGGATCTTCAGGAGGTGCCCTGCACCAAGTTTCATCATGGATAATTCAACAACTCCATCTCCTTCTAAATCCATATCTTCATCTAACCAAAATTTATATTCAAAAGAGAATGTTGGTTTGGTTGGAGGATAAAGTAAGAAATATTTTCATTTTATGCCATTAGATATAGTCATAATTACTAACCTAAAATTTATTATTGTTGTTTTTGTTGCTAGCCAAGGTCTCCCTTGAATGATTGGACACCTAAATATTTCTTCCTTCTCTTTAGAACTAAAAATTCAATTGGATAATCACAAGTATCTATGTTAACCATTATATCCTCCAATATTCCTTCAGGTTTGGCAATAGATTAATCTTCCAGCTAAAGTACATTTTTTGTGGGATGAACACTTGACATTCCTATCATCTAAGTAGTATTAGTTGTGATGACATTTATAACTTCCCCTACGTTAATCAATACATTGGTGATATCAACTCCTCCAATGCTTAAGGTAATTACTATACTTTTAGGATCATATTATTTTTGAGGGAGCAATCTTCCTGATAAAACATCAATCATTTTAGTCCCTACTGGAATTCTAGGAAGCAATTTATTCTTTCTTCTAGGTTTTTTTTATGCAAAGTGACTTAATCAACTGATTAATTTTTGGAATGCCCTTGATGACTTGTAACAAAGGTATTTCTATATTTATACTTTTCAATTCTCAAATAATTTATGAATCTACCATGTTAATATGATCAAATCATGCATCAAGATCTACTTGGTCTCCTCTGAAGAATTTAGGAAATGATGCTTTATTAGGAACAAATTTAGAGTTGTGATATTTCTATGAGGATTTAGCTGTGTTTTTTTTAGTCAAAATCATTGACCCATATTTCATGAGAAGTGGTTCACAAGAACCTGTCTCTAATGAGAATTAATGGAACACTTAGCACTCCTTGCATCTAGGTGATGCTCACAGAGGTGAAGCACCGAGACTTCATGAGAGGTCACCCATCCCATACTCCAGCTTAAGTGCACTTAACTATGGAGTTTCCTCCATGGTTAAGCCCACTCTTATTGAAACCCCATTTTCAAAACCTTCATCAAGTGTTGTGACTTATGAACCATTCATTACAAATCCCCTTAAGCTAATCAATTGATAAGTAGGATATATTTTCCACATCAATTCAAATTGTTATATTGCTATCAATATTTAACTATGTAGTTTTTTGAGTCAAACTCGTTGACCCATGTTTCATGAGTAGTGGTTCACAAGAACCCATATCTCATGAGAATTAATGGAAAACTTAGCACTCATTGTATCTAGGTGATTCTCATAGAGGTAAAGCATTGGGACTTCTCGGGAGGTCACCCATCCCAGTACTACTACAACTTGAGTGAGCTTAACTATGGAGTTTCCTCCATGGTTAAGCCCAATATTCTTGCAACCCCATTTGCAAAACCTTCACCAAGTTTTATGCCTTATGAACCATTAATTAGAAATCCCTTTAAACTCATCAATTGATAAGTAGGAGATATATTTTATAGAAAGTCAAATTGTGATATTGCTAACTATTTAGTTTTTTGAATCAAATTCATTGACCCATGTTTCATTAGTAGTGGTTGACAAGAACCCATATCTCATTAGAATGAATGGAAAACTTAGAAATGATTACATATAGGTGATTCTCACAAAGATGAATCACCAGGACTTCCCGAGAGGTCACCCATCCCATTGCTACTACAACTCAAGCATGCTTAACTATGAATTTTCCTCAATGGTTAAGCACACTCTGCTTGAAACCATGTTCGCAAAGTGTTTAGAAGTGTTGTGACTTATGAATCATTCATTATAAATCCCCTTAATCTCATCAATTGATAAGTAGGATATATTTTCCACAAAAAGTCAAATTGTGATATTGTTATTAGGATTTAACTATGTAGTTTTTTGAGTCAAACTCATTGACCCATGTTTCATAAGTAGTGGTTCACAAGAACCCATCTCCCATGATAATTAATTGAACACTTAGAACTCATTGCATCTAGGTGATGATCACAAAGGTGAAGTACCATGACTGCCTAGGAGCTCACCCATCCCAGTACTACTCCATTTGAAGCATGCTCGAGCTAGAGTAGTATTGGGATGGGTAACCTCCCATGAAGTCTTGGTGCTTCACCTCTATGAGAATCACCTAGAGTAAATTAGTGCTAAGTGCTCCATTCATTCTCATGAGAGATGGGTTCTTGTGAACCACTACTTATGAAACATGAGTCAATGATTTTGAGTAAAAAAACTACACAATTAAATACTGATAGAAATATCATAATTTGACTTGTTGTGGAAAATATCTCCTAATTATAAATTGATGAGATTAAGGGGATTTCTAATGAATAGTTCATAAGGCACAAAATTTTCTAAAGGTTTTTCAAATAGGGTTGCAAGAAGAGTGGACTTAACCATGGAGGAAACTCCATAGTTAAGCACACTTGAGCTAGAGTAGTACTAGGATAGGTGATCTCTTGAGAATTCCTGGTGCTTCACCTCTATGAGAATCATCTAGATGAAATGAGTTCCAAGTATTACATTCATTATCATGAGAGTGATGAACTATAACTGATTGAATGTTTGAAGATGATAAGTTGATGATCACCAAGCTACAAAAGTGAATGCAAGACATTAAATCAATTAATATATTGTATTATCATTGATGTCAACTTGATATGGCTTGATTGTTCAAAAAGATATTGTCATTAACCTTAAAGATATGAAAAGATAGTTTATTTTTTTGGTAATGTATACACTGAGTAGTTTACAGTGAACACCAAGCATAACTGAAGTCATTGACCAAGCACAACTGAAGTCTGTGACCGAAACTAACAGAGTTAGAAAACAACAAAACTACTTAGTTGGTAGAGCTATATTTAGAGTTAACTGATTGATTGTTTTATTTTCATCGATCAGTTAAGCTAAAGATAAGAAGGATATTTAAAGATAGTTTTATTCACAATTAACAAGGAGAGACTTGTGGAATAAAACTAAAGTAGAGCTTTACAGAATAAAGAAAAGCATGGCGAGATTTGTGGATCAAGAAGTCATCTACGATGAAAACAAGAAGATTGAATGGTGAAATCATGTCTATAGAAAGAGACAAGGAATTCATTATGAAAAAAAGGAATATTATGTATATTCTGGTGAAGATAGAATTATTCATATAGATTTGATCATACAGGCTGAAGAACAGAGCCAAGGAATTCTACAGATACTGAGCATTAGAGGACAAAGCATTCACCAAGCAGAACAAAGAAGGGAGGAAATGAACTAAAGATCATAATTATTAGAGAGGTATTATTGGAATAATAATAGATCTGAATATCTGCATGTTAAAGTGGTATTTTGAACATATCATTTAATGCATCAATTTAAACATTGATTCATAAAATATCTTAACCAATTGGGATTTGACCATCCTTATTATATTGAGATACTCAAGAGTATCAAAAGTTTTCTCTTGTTGACAACATAGTGAATGCTAGGTCAAAAAACAAACAATTAGTTTTGAATCCTTTAACAAGGTCGCACTTAACAATGTGTTTGTAACCTTTAATAAGGTTGGCTCTTCGCCGAGCTCACTTCAGAAGAGTGAAAATTTTGGGTTACCATCCCAAGTGGTTTTTCCCTTAACAATATTTCCACATTAAAATCTATGTGTCAAATGTGTATATAGTTCATTGCTTTGATTTTTTTCTTTACACATTACTAAAACAGGATGGGTCGGTAAACACTAAGTTTAATTGCTGCTACTCGGTAAAGTCTAGAAAAGATAAACAATATATCTTATTGAGAAGTATATATTTGATAAAGTTATTTATGGGATACATATTGAAGGATTGAAAGGTAACTAGAGGATATTATATTTGAGATATAAGTTTTGGTTGGATTATTGGAATTATTTTAAGGCCACTAATTCACCCCCCTCTCAGTTATTCTAACAGTTGGTATCAGAGCTTTGGAGCTTGGAAGAAGAGTTTAAATACTTAAGCTAAAGATCACAAGATGAGTAAAAGGGATGTGCCTAAGTTAAACAAGGACAACTTTGCATCATGGAAAATAAGGATAAGACTTCATCTATCAGGTATTGGAAATGATGTCACATAATACTTGGATACTGAATTTGTTGCACCTACCAGACCTCCGACTATTAATCAATTAAGAGAGAAATGTGAAAACAACTCTATGATGATAGAACTTGCTTCTTCACTATCTGATGTTGAATTTGAAGATGTGAAATCATGCACCTCTACAAAGAAAATGTGGGACAAACTCAAGCTATTACATGGAGGAGACACCAATATGCTAAGATCTAAAGCTGAAAGCCTAAGAGGAAAGTTTTATGACCTAAGAATGAAAGAAGAGAACATCACTCAGTACATTAGTAGAATCAAAGAAGTGGTTAATGCAATTCATGGAGTAGGAGGAGTACTTGAGGAATAAATAGTTGTAAGTAAAATTATAAGAACCTTACTACCTATTTATGGTATTAGAGTAATTGCAATTCAAGAAATGAGAGCAGTAGCAAATAACAATGTTACTCTTGATAGTTTGATTGGTAGACTTATTTCATTTGAGATGAACAACTATGACAACAGTGTCTTACCAACTATTGAGTCTGCATTCAAGTCTTCTTTCTAAGAATAAGAAAATCTAGTAACAAATACACTATGAGGAATGACACTAATAGTGATAGTGATGAATAAGAACTTGATGAAATTGAAGCACTAATGGCTAGAAGATTGCATAGAGGTAAAAGAAGATTATAAAGGTAAATTACCATTCGTCTATTTTAATTGAAAATACATTGGAAATTTTGTTGCTAGATGCCCTAACAAGAGAAAGGATGAAAGAAACAATGATAGATCTTATGAAAATAAGTTTGAAAGGAGTGATGACCGAGACTAAAAAAGCAACTAACACTTTAACAGAAGAGATAATAGAGACTATAAGGACAAATGCAAGAAGGCTTGTTACCTGGTTGAGAACAAAGCTGAAAATACTGACATCGATTCTGATGAAGATTTTGAGGTAGTATTTGTTGCTATGAAGGATGATTCAAACGAAGAAGGAAGGTATGTTGAAACTGCACTCATATCTAAAGTTAGCAAAAAGTATGTATAGATTATTGATAGTGGTTGTACTTGTAACCACCCTAGGTTGGTATGCTCTGACCATAGAGCCTATTTTCCCTAAGTGTGATCATACCCCTAATTATTTCAAGACAATTCTTCAATTTATTGGCATAATTCATTAAATCAAATATAACATCCTAAGGGATTTAATCACTAAATTAAATTAATTGCCTTAGCCAATTAAATCAAAACAATTCAATTCAATCAAAACAAATCAAAACATGGCTAAAGTAATTAATAAAAGGAATTAAATAAATCCTCATAACATTTCCATTTGCAAAAGGGAAAGTCAATTCCCTAGCCAATGAGAGAGAAATCACTTGGATCACCAAAGATTCAATCTCCACCTCTCTTCCACTTTCAATCCTAACCTCTCATTCACCAAATTCTTCTATAAATAGAATGAATTTTAAGCTCAATGGGCCCCTAATCTTAGAAGTAAACTTATGCTGCAAATATTGATAGAATTCTTAAAGCATTTTAGCTCATTTTCATTGCATTGTTATAATCTTCAATTTTCAAGCTTAAAGTGAACATTTCTTGAGCATATTAGACTAATTTCATTTGAATCTTCCATTCTAAGTTGTATATGTCACTGATAAATGCATAATCTGAGGGAAATTATAGCATTATTCAGACTCCTCTTAGATAAGAAGCAGTAAGTTGGTTTAAGTGAATGATTTTCTTGCTTATTCCTTGTTTTTACTAATATAATGATTTATTGAAGTGTTTTGTTGCAGACAATAGGTACACAAATAACACACACATTTCTGGCACCCACTGTGGGGCAGAATCTTGGATTTTACCTCACCTTAATCTTCATTTTAGACTAATTTATCTTCTCTATTTTTCAGGTACAAAATCGCCTTTAGTCATCAAGGCTCGCTTCTGGGAAATTGGGTCACATCTAGGAAATTAGATTGCAACCTGAATATCAGAGATTGCATCCAGTAAATTCTACATCATTTTTAATAAAGAATCATTTCTGGTAAATTTTGGGTTGCATTCAGGAAAGGCAATCACATCTGGTTTTTGAATTTTCAATTCGAGAAGTCTAACCACTGATATTTGGATGTTTTCTGTCTCTGTCCATTAAACAACCTAATTCTTGTTTGCAGATTGTTGTTGTCTGTACCTTTTTTCTCAAAAAAGTGGAAAGGAATTTGCTAACTTGTGGTTTGTAGGTTTTTGATAGATTTACTTGATTTACTTGTTCAAATTTTTCACATTAAATACATTTTCTAATCATTTGCTAAATCAATCAGAGGAGTATGCTCTTTTCCTTCAAGGAAAATCATAAACTCAAAAGTTGATTTAGGACTTGAGAGGAATTTGGGGTAGATAAACAAGGAAAACATTTCATTGTATAATTCCTTTTTGGGAAAGTAATTGAACAACACAAATCACTAAATTTTGTGGGACTAATTGAACAAGCTACATCGTATAATTCCCTTTGGTTTGAAATTGAACAACACAAGTCATTTAAAATTGTGGGAAAAATAACTTCATTGTCTAATTTTTGGATATAGTAAATGAACAAGAAAAACACTTAAATCTTGTGGGAAAAAGAACAATCAAACTTTTCTTTCAAGTACTTGTGTTATATAATCTAGGAAAATTTAAATCAAACTTAAGCTTGTTTCTTGATCTCACTAGAGGATTTTCTTTTCCTTCCAAGTGGAGGGATCAAAAACTTTACATGGGGGATTGAGTTGTGAGTGAAGTTGTTTGAGGGAATGAACCTTGATTGAAGTGTTTGTGGGAGAAAATGGCATGGACTAAGAGAGTATTCTCTTCTTCTTTTGAAGAATCATAAATCTTGAAATCATAAGCTTGCTAATCCTTTGTATGCTTTTCAAAAATTAGACGGCCTAGCGGTTGAGGAAAAAATCTCTCGGGAATGACCCAAGTGAGGACAGGTTTACGCCAACCCTTCCAACTCACTATAAATAATTTCTTCATTGTAGGCTAAAACCTTGGAAGACGGAATCAATTTTGTTCTTGGAATTTTGACATCATTCCTTGAACATGCTTGGGTGTGTGTAGAGCGGAGCCACTTAAATCTTTCTTGCAAGACTACACACATTTGAGTACTCATAGGGCTATACGCCTCAATTTTTCCTTGTGCAATTCTACGGGAGATGGTTTTAAATGGATTGCCGCATGATAATAAACAAATTGTAGTCAAAACTACCTGATTCATCCCTGAAAGGGTGATTTTTTTTGCAAGGAAAATAGTAATTGCCCCAAGATACTCATCATTTTGTGCCCTCACTTGCATTTAGAGTTGGCTAATATGGCATCATAGTGAGAGCCATTGCATGTTTGGTTATGGCCATATTCAGATTAGCATTTGAGTGTGTACATGAGTCTACAAGAAAAGATTTTTATCTTATGCTTAGACAATAGGGATTAAGGATGTTTTTATTCACCCCTAACAATGCAACATTGCTTGATGTGCTTAAAAATTCATTAAAAAGATAAATCCTTCACACAAGCAACAAAATTCAATCCTTAGACTACATGTGTTTTTCACTCACTGGAAAGTCTCAGAAAAACCTTACTGTCAGACAAAATTGCACGTACTTTGAGACAAAACAACAAAAACATGACAAAACATCAAAGGCTCATTTATGGTCTATCTTAGGTCACTTCTGGTTGCATTAGCTCGCATTCAAGGAGAAATATCACATCTCGTATATCAAAGCTCGCATTTGGTTAAGAAAAACCTCACCTACAATGAGTCACATCTAGGACAGTGGGCACTTGCATACTTGTTTCTTAGAAGAATTCAGTACTTTTGGATACCCTTTTGGCTCTTTAGTCTGGTCCTATTGCTTTTACTGGTCTATATGTCAATATTTCACAACTTTATTATAAGTCTACCTTGCATGTCATTTTGGATCTTCACAATTGGTCTAAATTGTGTGGTCTTTACACTCAACTAAACATCTTAATTCCCATATCACTATCAGGCAATTCCAACCCTTTGATGCTAGAGTCACTTACTTCAAACAATCAACTCTCATTGGTTTCTAGCTCACTATCAGGGCATTCTAACCCTCTAACATTGGAATCAATTACTTTGAAACATCAAATGCAAACTTACACATTTGGGGACAATTTGGAAATCCTTTTGGCACCATTTTGAGAATTTGATCAAGACAATTTACGATGGCTGAAAACAAATGGGATAAACCCTATGGTCTTAACACCAAGGAAGAAGAGATTCTCATTAAAGCCCTTTCTAAAAAAATGCAAGCATTGAAATCTAAAATTCAAGACTTAAAAGAAGAGAAAGATACCTCATCAAATGGGTCTCCACTAAGATCAATCTTTCCTCTTCTCTATGATCATGATGCATGCATGTCTTCACATTCTTTAACTAGGGAAATACCTACTCATGGTAATCCTATCTTTGATCAAGAGATTATTTCATAGGATTATGTCAATCCTATGTTTTATCAATGACCTCATAATCTTTAATCCAACATATCTTTGGAGAGTTCGAGTAGATCTACATGTCCAATGGATAGAGAATTTACTCCTTTGAGATGATCTTATGAAACCATGTTGGTAGAGCTTCTTGAAAATAATTTGATCACATTTCCTCAAACCACCACATGTGGAATGTCATTTGTGAGTACCTACTGTGCCTATCATCAAAATAATGAGCATAAAACTTCCCATTTCATGGAGTTAAAACATAAAATTCAAGATCTAATTTATGATTCCATAATCAAAGTTGAAGATAAGAATGAATTATCAAGTGAAGATACTAGTCCCAAGCATGATCAAAATCATAAACCTATGTCTAGAAATGAGCTACATATTACTTCTACTATTCCTCCATCTGAAAAATCTTCAAGGATATCCAAATTTCCTCCACCACATAAAGATCCTAATGCTTTTCATGATAACTATGTCTACCCTCAAGGGATGCCTTTAAAATAAATCCAATATAATCTAAATCTTGTTGTGAGTACATTCCATGCTCCTAAGATCAAAGACCCTAAGGTCTTATGTACTTCAAAGCCTATTTTGAATGATTCCCCAACAATCCTTCCAGAATCCCTCATAAAGAGTAAAAATCCTATCTTTTCCTTTGGAGTGGATCCATGTCAAGAAGATAATACAAAGAACAAAGAAACAAGTCTTACTAATGATCAAGATCAAGGCATTATCCTATCCCCTCCAACATTTGATGAAGATCCCATATCCCTACAATATGAAGATGATCCCCTCATATCTTTTCATTGCCTTCAAGAATATATTCCTCCATCTCTGGAGCTACATAGCCCTTCATTTTGTAAGAAAGATCCTAATACTTCTAAAAAATCTATTAAGAATAAAGAGCAAAGTAATCTTTTTGCATTATACAAAGACCCTTGTCAAGATCAGCATATCCCATCATATCCTTCACATAATTCTCCATATCCACATCAAGAAACCAATATTCCTCCAAATCCCATACATGACAATAAGTTGCCTCAAACACCAAGGGTTCCTTTTAAAATGTATCTTACCAAAGTTACACATGAGCCTATGGGTATAAAGATAAATTCTAAACAAAATATCCTTGGTAGGGAAGCTCACTCTAAAGATTTTGATACTCATTTCACACCTTATGTTCCTCCATTTGCACACAAGAATTAGCCTCCTCCATGTTCCAAATCTATCCTTGGTCCCTATGTCAAAAATCTGAAAACTTCAAGTCTTCCATCTATATTGGGTCCATATATCCCTCCATCCTCCTACCCTATCTCCTATCAAGATAAAAAAATTAATGCATATTCAAAACCTCCATATCAATTTCTCCATATAAACCATCCGTATTGACCTTATTCATCCACAAATCCCAAGTCTTTTGGAAGCAATTTGGATGTCAAACAAAGAAATAAAAAATTCAATAATCCACTTACATATGAAGATCACTATGTCCAATCTAATCGACCTGTGACTACAAAGAAAAAAGAAACATTCAAGAGGCCACAAAGGTCCACAGAGAAAAACATAATATCAAAGAAAATATGGGCTCCTAAATCCATCATGGCAGAAGTACTTTCTAAAACTGAGAAAAATATAAAATCAAAGAAAATAGGGGTTCCTAAATCCATCATAGAAGAATTGCATTCTAAATCATCCAAAATCAAAGGAAAATCAAAAGTTATGTGGATTCCCAGGTCTCTCTTAAAAGGCTTGAACAAAAAGGAAAAATTAGAATTGGCATCCAAGCTTCCAAAGGCTTCCACTTAAACTTCTTTCACACATTGTTAATCTTCTAACTCTATTTTGGGTCCTCATGTCCTAAAATCCATTACCTTGAATATGTCGTCATTCATCTTGGGTCCTTGTGTACCAAGATCCCTATATATTCATACATCAAAAAATCCATCCATACACTACCCTTCAAAGAGTGTTTTGATGTTGATCTTGTCACCATACCCTTCCTTATTGGGTCCATACGTCTCATCCATCCCATATCCTTCCATTCCTCTAGTCCAATCCATTGCATGAACTCTTGGCTACCATTTCCCTTTATTCTCCATTTCATACCTTATCATCATCTTTGAGCATACTTTCAGCATTCTTGGCCTATCATAGCATACCCTTCAAAGGATCTCTATCTAAAGAGAGAGATACATAAGTTCCTCCTTAAAACCAAAAAAGACAAAGATTAAAAAAAGACAAAAGTTCCTCAATGAAAGCTTGGTAGAACATGCACCTTGGTAGCAAAAGTAAAGAGAAATTAATTCATCCTATGGTGAAAATCACTTCTTGTGGCACCTTGGATAATTACTGTGAAGAAAAATTGGCAAACAAGCATCATGCATAATTCCTCCTACTTGCACTCTTCACTTTGGGGGCAAGTTCTTTCCATGACATCTTATTCATCACATCTTCCATCTATTTTCCATCTGGTGATCTTGACAAGGGTGAGCCTATTCATGAACACATTGCATATTGGAATCTATTATCTTACTCACTTGCTCTTATCCATTGCACATTATTGTGATCTTGCTTACCCCAAGCCAAAACTCACTACCCTCATACTAATCATACACCATCCCTTATCTTGATGGTGTTGTCCTATCTATTGACCCCTTGGTCTTGATCAAAAGGAAGAACAAAGTAAAATGGAAAACAAAGTTCAAATAAATCTCTTGACATGTCCACTCTTTTGGACTACATGATATTCCACATACTTTTTATGACATCAGGTCATTATCCTATTTTCTATTTAGCACCACTATATGAGCCTACATTGCTATATTCTTTTTCCCTAGCTAGGGTAATATTGAGGAGACTATTCTTGAGAATGAAATTCACCCACTTCATCCACTTTTGCCTATCCACTTCTGATCTATCAATCCATTCGTAACACCCTACATCTTTATAGACATTGGGGGCACAAAAATGTGATCATGCTTGAGAATTGGTAATCTTTTACAAATCTTCTACACACTAGAAAATAGGCGTCACTCAAACTCTATGCTCTATCCATCAATGCATTGATGATACTAAACATTCATACCACACCTGTGGTATTTGGTGACTCTTATTCCTTACAAATATCCTATCCTTGCTTAGGATTTGTCTTCATTTGTGTCTTAGGAATAGTCATTCTGTACTAGGGGAATCTTTTCTAGCATGGTTAGTGTGCATCTACTAGGTGGTCCTAGGTTCCTATCTAGGATGGTTTACCTCTCACAATAATATTTTTCAATACTTTCACCTAAACGTCATTATCACACACAAAGTGTTAGTAATAACTGAGAGGGGGGGGGGGTGAATTAGTGGCCTCAAAAATTAATCCTTAAATCAAACTTTAAAACTTATTACCACTTTTAAGCCTCTATTTATACTCAGTCCTACAAGATGAATGCCCTGAAATACTTATAACCAATTACTACTTGTCAGAATTCTTTGTAAAACCTTCTTCTGTATGTTTATCGATAAGCAGTCTTACATTTACCGAAACACAGTAAATAACTAGTGTATACTGATCAATCCAGAATATCTTATGTGAAATGAAAAATAGTATAGTAATGAAACATAAACACATAACATATGGATTTTTAATGTCGAAACCCTGTTAAGGGAAAAACCACTGGGACTGGTACCCCAAGTTTTCGCTCTTCTAAAGTGAGCTCGGTTAAGAGCCAACCCTGTTAAAGGTTACAAACACACTGTTAGGTGTGACCTTGTTAGAGGATTTGAAAGATAGTTTGTCACCTATTATCTAGCATCAAATGCTACCATCCTTGATCAAACACTCACTTGGCCTATCAATAGGTATTAGGCATATCCAATGCTACTTTATATGATCAAACCTTTTGATACTCCTTGGGATGTATCTCAATTGCAAAAGACTTTTAAGTCTTTCTCGATTTAGAGACTTGATGCTTCAATGGTTAAACTGAAACATTAAAGTGATTTTTTCACACATACAACTTGAATTGTAGATTTTTAGATCTATTGTAAGTGCATTACCTCTCTGATCAATATAATCAATTTAATACCTTTGCTCTACATTGTTATGCTTTGTGATGCTGTTTCACTATTTGTTGGTGTCTATAGAATCTATCTCTTTCCTCAGCTTGTTGATCAGGTCTGAATGAAGACTTTCTTATCCTTCAGAATCTCTTCAGCATCTATTCTCTTCTCTTCACCCCACAATTTGTAATGAATTGGGTTTGTCTCTTTATAGACATGATTCACCATTTCTTGTCTTTCTTGATCTTGGTGTAATCCACAATTCTCACCAATTATATTTAAAGCAAACTCCATTTTTATCTCGTAGAGATCTTCTTGCCAGCTGAACAAAGTAGCTTTAAATCCTTTACTTATCCTCTACTTTATCTTGTCAACTAAAATAATGATAAGTATCAGTTAAGTCTATTTTTAGCTCTTGATAGCTAAGCATTTTTTTCATTTCTGAACTCTTTGTTCTGTCATTCAACACTTTAGTTACTCATCAGTAATAACTGACTATTTTGTCAGTGTGACTTCAGTTGTCTTTGGGATCTCCATCCTTCAAGAAACACTATAATTCTATCTGTCAGGTTACTCTGTGCTTTGCTTGTCGGCCAACACTATGAATTTTCTTGTCGGTAATGTCGTGCATTTGTTTGTCAGGTAACACTATGACTTTGCTCTTTTACTTTGTCCATCGGTGTGCACTTTGTTGGTGTATACAATCACTTTGTAAATAATTTACTTATATGCATTACAGATAGCATAGCCTTTGATTCATTGGTTCTTTGAATTATTTCTTAGCATTTCCATGACCATACAAATTATATCAAGTTGACATTAATGATAATACAATACATTAATTGATTTAATGCCTTGTATGATCATCAACTTAACATCTTGAAACATTCAATTAGTTATAGTTCATCAATCTCTCCCTTTGGCATTGATGGCAACAGACTACATTATCACACTATTAATACTAATACAATATGAAATATAACAGTTGAAGTTCATCAAACTACCAATCTTATGTACTATAATTGATACAAATATCTTGTCCTCGGTAAGTTCATATAACTTAGATTTAATTCTTGCAACTTTCTTTTTGTCTTCAATCCCTTCACTAGATAGATGTAGAATCTTTCTTTTTCTTATGTGATGTGTTCTCCTTCTATTTCAAACTCTCTCCCTTTCACTGTTCTATTTTCTTTTGATTTCTCTTTGTTGTCAATCAAGATTGCGCCTATAGCTGGATACAAAATTTAGCCATCCTGTTGAAACATGGAAACATTCTCCTTGGTGGATGAGAGAATGAATCTCCAGATTCTGGGCCAGTTCCTATTGGATTTGGGATATCACCTAATACTAACTTTAATGATTTATGGAAAAAGGGAGGAGGATAACTAGAAAGAAAAATAAATAAATAACTAAAAAGGGTGATACACCAAATGGATTCAGATTTATCAGAATTGAAAGTCTATACCTACAAGACACACATTACTAAATTCTGCAATGATTTTCACTTCTCAACACCTAGGATGGTTTGAAATTCACTATTAGGGTTTGGTGTCACTAATGGTAGGAATTCAACCAACAAATAGGTCATTTCTGCAAAAGGTTAATTCTTTATAAATTAGAATAGGAATTTAGAGCAATTCACTAATCTATGCTTGAAAGGGATAAACACTTAAATGCAGAAAAACATGAAAGGATTGATGACAGAACCTAGAAGAGATATGTGAACAATAAGGACATCTTTATTATCTTCAGAATTTGCAAAATTGGTTACAAAATACAAGAAGAAGTGCAAAGGAACGATATATTCACTAATACAACTTTTCCCCAAATTCTGAACCAAAAAACCCTTACAATACATCCATAAGTCTGCAATGTCCAAGAGCATGTGAGTAAAAGGTCCTTCAAAATGAGGTCAAAATACAATGATATAGGCATCAGATCTAAAAGGGTTGGATGCATGAGAAAACCCCATAAAATAAGGAGCTAAACTATCAAAAACTGAAGTCTAAGTGCTCACCAAACCATGCATAACCAAAGTGCAACTCAAAATACCCCCAAAAATGCTCCAAATATCCATAAAACATGTAGAATCTGTGGGGGTTGGATATGAAGACCAATCCCACATAATGAGGGCCATAACTGTTATAAATTATGATCAAACAATTGTAAAAACTCCTCCAAGCCTAGTGCCACTTAAAACCACTCCAAATCTACCCAAGAATTGCTCCTCATCTCCCAAAATCATGCAAAATTGTAGGGGTTCAGATGTGAGGAGAAATCCCACCAAATCAGGGACATAACTGCTAGAAACTGAGGTATAAGTGCTCCAAAAGATCCCCAAAACTGATGACAACTGAACTGTAACTCCAACGTAACTCTAAATAAGCCCCAAGTGCTGTAAATAGTCCCTAAAATGCCCAAAAATGACAGTGAACAACAAGAGACTCCTCTGAATAAGCATAGAGCACACAACCAACTGATAGTCCACTCTAGATAAGCATGACATCACCTAAACCAAAGATTAACTCTTAGAAAACAACCCTCTAAATTGCACTTAGAATAATTAATAATTATTTGTCTTATAATTGTGACCAATAATTATTATTATCAACAAGTTTGTGCACAAAATGAAAAAATCCCCCCTAAGACCAATTTATTTATTTATTAATTACTAATTGATTGTATTTCAATATAATTAACTAATACTTAATGAATAAATGAAAGAAAACTTCCAAGATATTTTATTTATCTATTTTAAATTGATTGTATTTTAATATATTTAATTGTAAAATAAATAGTTAAGCTATTTGTTTTAAAATCACATATATTAGGATATAATCATTTTAAAAATAAATAAATCAATTTAAAAAGCTCCCAACTTATTTACTTATCATTAAAGCGTATTTATATTCAAATATATTTAATTTTAAAGAACGAATAATAAAATTACTTGTTCAAAATTAGATATATCAAAATATAACTAAGTAATAACTTAATAAACAAATAAAAATCAAATTTATTATTAATTATTAAAACATATTTTACTATATTTAATTCTCTAAAACAATAGTTTAAACTATTGTCTTAAATTAAGTATAGTAAAATATTTATTAATAATTAATAATAAATTTGACAAACTTATAAGATAGAAAATTAAAAAAAAATGAAAATTTATTAAGATGTAATATAAATTAAGAATAAAATAGATAATTTAATGAATATTTTAAAAAAAAAAATCCATTAAATTATACACTTGATTTTTTATTTATATTACTTCTTAATAAGCTATAAATTTACTATTTTTCTATAAAAAAACAAAACTAAACTAAAGAAATTTAAATTAAACTAAATTTATGAGATAGTAAATAACATTATAAATGTTATTTATTGAACCATAACTTTAGTTTAATTTAAATTTTATTACTTTGCTTAGAAAATGCTGAAAAAACCTATGGCAATATGTAGCTACGGCAATACATAATGCAAAAAAGAAAACTTGACTTACATAGGGTAAAAACTCTAAATGATTCATTCGTTCATTGCTCATTTCATTTTCTGCTCTCTATCACTCTTCTATTTCCATCTTTCCACCTCTTGCTAGGGTTTGGAAGTCTTCCTACGACTGCTTATCTCCTTGTCGCCTCTGCTTTATTTGATGTTTGAAACTCTGTTTGCAACTGGGATAGTTTTGACAGTGCTGAAGGCTGGGAACTTCATGGTCTTTTCTTATAGTTGATATTTTTCTTTTTTTAATGGAAACCATGGATTCTCTCTTGTTGGCTCATGGCTTCTCTTCTCATAAGAAAACCTCAACAGTGCACTTTCATCTTGGTAATTTCTTGAATTTCCTTGGTATTGAGTACTACAAACAGAAAAGAAGTATTTTTAAATCACAATTCATGGCTAGTTGAATTGTTTTGTATGGCTTCTTTGGCTTAATACTCATGCAATGTTTTATTTAAAAATTTAGTAAAAGAGATGTTAAATTCTTCCTGTGCAATGTTAACACTCTGATTCCTTTTGACTCTTATGGAAAATTTTGTATATTATGGGCACCTGTGACGACACCTTCACAAAAGAAAAAGTTTTCAAAAATGAAACAATCATTTTTATTTTTTATTTTTTGCTGTATAACTCAGGTAAAGGTTTTCTGTTAGTGACTCCTCACAACTACAACCTTACTGTGTTGCCGAACTTTGAATGTCACTCTTCTGTCAAAACTTTCATTAGTCATGAATTTGGCTGCATTTGATTTTTTTACTATTTACCTTTTAGCTAATTGCTCTGAACATATAACCCTTTGTGCAACATTTGAGTAGGTAGTAGCAAATTGACCGTTGAAACAAACTACATTCAGCATCCATGATTGAGCGAATTTAAACTTAAAACACTTGACCATAAACCTGAGGTTTAATGCAAGGATGAAAGGAGATGATTGTCTACAGAGATTTAGTAGATCCAATACCTTGGCCTCTCCATTTATCTCTTTGCAACTCTCTGATTCTCAGCATTTATATTGGACATATTATACACCTTTGATGTATTGTGATGATTGTCTCTTCCAACAACATGAAACATGCTGCTTTATTTCAGAAGTGATAGTAAGGTGAATATTGATTCATGTTGTAGTTGCTTGATAGGTATGCTATAACTGTATTCGTTTTACAAAATAGTACTCTACCTCTTTAAAGCTTGTAACAATCTTGAGGAGAAATGATAGTGTTGATATAATATTTGATAATTCTTTGATACCTTTGACGATGATGCACTTTCTGATAATGATACATTAAGATTCTTTTCTTCATTCAACATCAAAACTATCTTATAGTTGTTACACATATTTCTTTCACGATTCTGAAAATGCTACTACTATTATATCTCTTATATTGGCTGTTTACATTCTTTTTATGTTCATGCTGAAACTTCATTAACTCTTTTACTGATCCAAACTCTATAAATTCTTCTTCAACTTTGTCAATATGTATCAATATTTTTCTCATAGAGATGATTTCTGTTATGAAATTATAACCATTGTTTTCAAGCTATTCATAGACATGTATGATGTCCATTGTTTTTACTTTGACTGTAATAAATTATATTTTCTACATCTTTTATTTATTGTAACAACCCTATAGGCTATGACTAATATTAAGAGGACCAACATATAACTTGCTACCATCATACACTTGAACCAATAAGTGAACACTTCTGTAATTATTTTATTGATGCTTACATTCTAATTAATGCTATTGTGAGCCATAGTTAAACCTAGGAACTTTGTGCTCTCTTATGTAACCTGTATATGCCTACTATCAAGATAATATTTGACTAATATCATTGTTTTCTAGATTATTATCATTATTGGCTCCTTGTTGACTGTACCTTTTCCATCTTAATGGTAGCTTGTTGAAGTCCTCTAAATACTTTAATTTGACATGACATGCACCTCTGAATCCAAATTTGGTCCATATGACAACCAATGCTTTGTAAAACATCTTTTATTTTAGAGTAATATAAATACCTTTTGTAGCAACTCTGAAAAATCTAATATGTTTGCAGCATGTAACGGGTTCTTGAATCAAACTTGTTACAACTTAAACCTCTTGTAACAACTCCGAATATCTTGAAATGAATTGAGAACCTCATGTAGCTTTGTCTTTGTCTAGTTTAGAGGCTGAAAGGTTTCATGACAAAATGCCATGTCCCTTCAACAACCAATCTTCTCCAGCATCATTAATTCAGTTGAAAGGTCCCATACTTATAATGTATGTATGCCCCCTCTACAACCTCCTTAATTAGTCTTCACCTCTACAAGACTTCAGTTGGAAAGATTCACACTTGTAATGTATGTGCGTCCCTTCAACAACCTACTTGGTCTTCATACCTGAATCTACACATGAAGCAAACAATATTAGTATAAAAAATGATTTTATCTCTATTTTCTTCCTTCTCCTTTGTATCTTTTAATGTTTTATCTGCATAAGCACTTTTTTGTTTCTAGAGTAGTGTAGAGATATTTAGGAAATTTTTCATTTCTTAGTTCTTCTGAATTGACTCATTTTCCATTATGTCTTGCAGGTTTGTCAAAGCTGGAGACGTGACCTAGATTTTCAAGACAAAGTCAAAGATCACTTCTCCATACAGGAAATGAAGGCTTTCCCTCTATCCCTTTACTTCTTTATATTTGTAATGTGTTTATTCAGATGTAGTGTTAATAGTTGCCATGTCTTGTGTGGATCTGAATGCATTGTACATATTTTGTATGATTTAAATATGAACATCATCATTGTACCTTTGTAAAATAGCATTTGAATAATATGTCATGAAAATGCATTATCTTTTTACTTATATTTTAGATTTGAATAAAAGTGAACAATTTAATCAATTTTTTCTGCATTCTATACTCTACGTCTGCATTTAATGAATTTTGTATTTCATAACAACAATTATTCAATCCATAATTCACTATAGAAGTAGCAACAACTTAGCAAGTTAGTATGCAAAATAAATTCATAACACTCTTGTCAGTAGTTCTTTCTCTTTTTATGTACTCTCCCTTTCTTGTTACATCTCCCCCTTTGGATACTATGATGGATATAATCTCTCCTTGATGTATAATCTCTCCCATGGATTTAGTCTATCCTTGAAGTGATAATATCTCTCCCTGAAGTGATAATGGATATAATCTCTCCCTTTGACAGCAATTCCCAACAAATATTTTTGACAGTAATGCCAAACAAATCCTATCTATCCATAATATACTCCTTGAATTTCCCTATCCATTGGCAATACAATAACTCTGGTGCTCGGAGTAAATAAATACCTTATTGTGTATAGATTTATCTTTAAAGTACATCTCTCTGCTTGCATCAGTATGAATGATATTTAGATAATATGTAGGATGATGCAACCTTCTAGTCATTTTACTAACCAGTAGACAAGGATCTGACCCCTAGGCTCTTTCTCAAGTATTCAAATGCATCCTTTGAAAGTGGTTTGGTGAAGATATCAGCCAATTATTCCTTTGATTTCACATACTCAAGTATCACCTCCTTTTCTTGAACTTGTTCTCTCAAATAATGATACTTGATAGCAATATGCTTTATTTTAGCATGCATGCCTAGATTCTTGGAAATGTTTATTGCGCTTGTATTATCATAATAGATAATTACTAGGTCAAGAATTTTCATATGCATACCTTCTAGTAACCATTTGATCCATGAAATATTGGAACAGTTTGCAGTACCAAAAACATACTCTGCTTCTACAGTGGACTAAGAGATGCATCCTTGCTTCTTGCTGATCCATGTGACAAGTCTATCACCCATAAAGAATACTCCTCCAGTTGTGCTCTTCTGGTCATCAATATTTCCAGCCCAATTTGCGTCGGTAAAGACCTTAAGTTCAAATTTGCCTTCTCTTCTAAACCATAAGCCATATTCCTTAGTATTCTTTAGATATCTTAGGATTCTTTTCACAGCATTCATATGTGATTTCCTGGGATTAGCAGAAAATCTTGCAACTATTCCTACTGCATGTGCAATATCTAGTCTAGTATGTACAACATACATGTGTTTTCCAATCATTGATTTGTACAAAGTCTGATTTACCTCTGATGATGTGTCCTCCTTTGTCAGCTTACATCCAGTTGTCATCAATGTTCCAACTAGTTTGGACTCTTCCATCTTGAACATTTTCAGCACTTCCTTGATGTATTTGGATTGTGTAATAAAAATACCTTCATCTTGTTGCATGATCTGCAGACCAAGAAATAACTTGATCTCTCCAAACATAGACATCTCAAAATCTTTTCTCATTTCATTTGCAAATGATTTTCATGGCATATCATTGCCTCCAAATATGATTTCATCAACAAATATCTTAGCAATCAAAATTTTATCATTAATATCTTCCTTCAAATAAAGATTACTGTTTTCACTAATCCTTACAAATCCAATACTTATAAGATAGGAATGAAGTCCTTCATACCAGGCTTGGGTGCTTGTTTCAATCCATATAGGGACTTGTGTAGTCTACATACAATGTCCCTCTTGTCTGGATCAACAAACCCTTCTAGTTGTTCAATGTATACCTCTTCTTCAAGTATTCCATTTAGGAATGCAGACTTGACATCTATTTGATATACCTTGAATCCTTTACATGCAGCATAAGCAAGTAATATTCTCACTCCTTCTAGCCTAGCAATGGGTGCAAAGGTTTCTCCATAGTCAATCCCTTCTTCTTGTGCATACCCCTTTCCTACTATTCTTGCTTTGTTTCTGGTGACTTCTCCATTCTCATTCAATTTATACCTGAATATCCATTTTGTATCGATGACATTCTTGTCATCTGGTCTTGGTACAAGTGTCCATGTCTTGTTTTTCTCAATCTTCTCAATCTCCTCATTCATAGCACTAATCTATTCATCATTATCAAGTGCAACATTGATAGATTTTGGCTCATAATCACAACTAAGACATCTTGTATTTAGAGACTTACTTCTGGTTCTCATACCAGCCTTCTTATATCCAATGATCTGGTTCTGTGGATGGTTCTTTCTGACATATCTTGAAAGTATAGGTTCAGCTCTTTGTCTATCATTTTGATCATCATTATTTCCTTCATTCTAATCTCCATCACTTGGTACATCATTTTGAGCAATATCCCGATCATCGGTATTCACAGCCTAATGCTCGGGTGCATTGATCTGTTGCTCAGGAGCTCTACATAGTTGCTAGGGTGGAGTGTTAGGTTCTTCATTGTAAAAAAACCTATTGTAGTCCTCTAGTTATTTTGTGCTTTCCTTTTCATTATTCTCTGCAAATTCATCTATCTTTACATTTTCACTTTCAACAATTTTGTTTGAGGCTTTATTTAGACATTTATAAGCCTTTCTCTTGGTGGAATACCCTAGAAAGATTCCTTCATCACTCTTGGAGTCAAGTTTTTCATTTCTATCATCTTTTAAGATATAACATTGACTACCAAAATTTTTGAAGTAACTTACATTGGGTGTGTAACCATACCATAGCTCATAAGGTGTCTTCTTGGTGTCTTTCTTCAATTGTACTCTATTCAATGTGTGAAAAGTAGTACTGACAGCTTCCCTCCAGAAGATTTGGTGATGCCTTTCTCTATCATCAGTGTCTTTGCACAATCAACTATGGATCTGTTCCTTCTTTCAACAATTCCATTTTTCTATGGTGTTCTTGGTGCAGAGATCTATCTTTTGATTCCATGCTCATTACAAAAGTTAGTGAATTCATCTGAAATAAATTCCCCTCCTCTATCTGATCTTAAGCATTTAAATTCTTTACCACTTTGTTTTTCAACCATTTCTTTGTACCATTTAAACATCTTGAATGATTTTGATTTATCTTTTAGAAACATGACTATCATCATTCTAGAGTAATAATCAACAAAGAGAATAAAATATCTATCACCATAATAACTCTTTGTGCTCATGGGTCTACATAAATCAATATGAACTAATTCTAGAATGACATCAGATGTATGGGTTTTTCTTTTGAAACTAGACTTTTTCATCTTACCTTTTTGACAATTCTTACACATGATATTGTTGGGCTTGGTCATCATCGGTAAGCCTCTTACATTTCTCTTTTTACTTATCTTTATCATATTTTCAAAGTTCACATGATACAATATTTTGTGCCACAACCATATGTTTTCATTTCTAGCCATTAAGCAAGTGGTGTCAGTATCATTCAGTTTGAATAAGTTACCTTTTGTCTGCTCACCGGTACCAATTAAATTTCCTGATTCATTGAAGATCTTTGCCTTCTTATTTTCAAATGCTACTATGTGACCTGAATTATTCAACTGAGAAACACTCAATAGATTATAATTCAATCCTTTCACCCAATAAGTATTTTCACATTTATCAGGTTATTTAACATTATAGTTCCTCTACCTTTAACTAGACAAGGTGTATCATTACCCATTCTTACTGATCCACCATTGTAATATTCAAAAGTCTCAAACTTTTGCTTGTCACTGGTCATGTGTTGAGTGCAGCCACTATCTATGATCCAAACATCATTTTTACTAACTTTAGATATGAGTGCAGTTTATACATACATTTCTTCTTCATCATCTTAATCATCTTCTACTACCACAAAAACCATCTCAATGTCTTCATCAGATTCAGTGTCGGTGTCATTATCTTTGCATTTTGCTAGGTAATTGTCCTTCTTTCCTTTGTCCTTGTAGTCTCGAGTATCTCTTCTATCTAATTGTTGGTTGCTTCTATAATCACCTCTATCATACTTCTTTTCAAATGACCTGTCATTGCTTATGTCATGTTTTCTTTTGTTAGGACATCTTGCAGCAAAATGTCCAATCTCTTTACAATTAAAACACACAAGTGGTAATTTACCTTTGCCTCTCTGCATTATTCTAGCCATAAGTGCTTCAATTTCATCAAGATCTTCTTCTTCACTTTCACTATCACTATCTTTTCTCATAGTGTGTTTATGAATTGATTTACTTATTCTCAAAGAATATTTAAATGAAGACTCTATAATACCCTCTCGAATGACTATACTATTACTTTTAAGTTGGACATTTTGGCATAAACTATATGATTGCAGTTTTTTACATTTTGATAGATCTATATGATATTATGCTCAGTTAGATGTTTTGATATATGTATTCATGATTAATGTCTATGAAAAGAATTAATGTTTTGATATATGCAATAAATGGAATTCTAACCTTTCCCACTTATAATGTTCTATTTTGACTAACGTGCTTTCAATAATCTTCTATGATGTTTTACTTTTGGCATATATGTCAGATGTGTTTTCATGACTCAGGACAAAGTCGTAGTTACTCACTTAGCTGAGATCCACATGATGTATCAATCCTGGTCATCTATTTGCAATGTCTTATATATATATATATATATATATATATATATATATATTTCTATGCACATGTATCTCTCCTTGGTGATGCAGGATTGCATGTACTGAGCATTGTCTCCACCTGGCTCCATAGGTCTGAGCGTGCTCTCTAAATCCTTGATCATTGTTGTGACGGAGATAACACCTGGTTCCGCAGGACTAAGCCTTGCCTTGATCCCTGTTCCCAAGTTGGGTCCTTTTGGGATTTGTCTTTCATTATGGATTGATGTCCGTTTATTGATGTTTGGTATTTGGTTAATTGTGGATATATGTTATAATCCCTAGAGCTAGGTGAATATTGGTTGTGGTTGAATTATTGGTTAGTAATAATTGGATGGTATGATGGAGTTATATACAAGGTAATATACCTTTTCTAATGTATTTAAGTAATGTGTGATTTTGATAATAATAATATTTACATGGTTATATGTACACATAGGCATATGGGTGCACACATATGCATATGTCTATATATAAATAGATTTATGTACTTCTATAAATATGCCTATATTAATGTTTTAATAAATGGGTGTGTGTATGTAATTATTCATTATATGCCTTTCTTGTTTTAAGAAATTAATTGTCATATTAAATTACATCATTCCCTTAAATAGAGTAAGTAACTAATCAAGGTAAAAGTTGGAATAAATAATAGGAGTTACCTTAAGCATGAATTAAAACATAAAGTAACTAAGGAAGTAATTTAACTAAAACTTTCTCGGGAAACTACCTATTCATTAAAATTATCTAAGAATTATTATGTTCAAAACTAATAACCGGAAAATAGTTACGGATGGTTGAATCAGTTGAATTTCCCATGCAACCAATCCTACAATGTATTTATATTAAGGGGATATAGAAAGTAGCGAGTTAGGAAAAAGGACATAGAAAATTTATATTCAGAGAACTTTATATTTATTTGAAAACTATTAGAACGATAGGGGGAAATATTGGGAGAGTATCTGATTGTCTAGAAGGTTGGAGGATCATAGGCTGGGGAGGAATTGAATTGGATTGCATCAAAGGTTTCTCCGCAGGACTCTAGGTAGGCTCTACCCAGAAAAGAGAATCTTTTTTATTAGATTGCTATGTTTGATATGATTATTTATTGTCTTCTATAGTTGTATGAACAATGAAATTCCTTTGTGTCTATTTGGATATTTATGATATCTCGTGTGAATGCATTAGTGAAATTATTTAGTTTATGAACTGTTGTATATTTTTTCTTCTTTGTGTATTTCCATCTTAGAATGTATTTTCTTCCTAATAGAACCTCATTCTGTAGATAGTATGCAGACTACTTTCTGAGTTAGAACTTTATTTTGGTGGCCACCTTTCTGCACCTTGCACTTTTGGGCAGAAACTAAGAGGATTTACCATAAGGGTAGATGGGTTTGAGGGATGCTTTAGAAGGAGAACTAAGGAATACCAACTGGGTATCTCTCTGATTCTGCCTTATGGGTCTCCATCTTACCCAGTTTTACCTGTAAGGTCAAATCTGAAGGTTGTTGTCCAAAGGATGCATAGGCCCTGACCACCTGTGTAGAACTAGGTACCACCTGCGCAGGATGTGTGACCACCTATGCAGGAAGCACCACTTGCGTAGGTTGTACCACCTGCACAAATTAGGTAACTACCTATGTAGATTATGCCACCACCTACGTAGCTTAGGGAACCACCTGCGCAAGACTCTTCCAATTTGTGTTTTAGGGTTTTTGGAAGGGTTTAGGGTTTGGTTTTGACCTAGGGTTCCCCCTAGGGGTTTTTCTTACTTGCAGAATACCATTTTTGTATGTGAGGTGATGTTTATGATCATTTATAAGCTTGTTATAATTTTTGGAACCCTGACTAGGGTTAGGGTTGTTTCAACTACCCTAGAAACCTTGTGTAACTTTCTTTATGTTGCATGTGAATGTTATAAATTCTTGTATACTTTCACTATTCATCCTTATGTGTTTTGATGAGATTGATAGAGGTAGGAAACCTAGGAACACTAGGTGAGTGGTTTAGAGTGGGGGCTGAGGCCCTAAGTGGCTAGTACAAGGACAACCCACTGTGGAGTTTTTAATCTAGTGATAACAATAATAATTTATGGGAAGGGAATTACACAATAATTAAGATTAATCCTTGCCTATGCCGATAGTGCTAGTAAAGGCTATGGATGGGAGTGGGAGAAGGTACTATTGCGATAGTACAATCAGACAGTCTTGTCCCTATCAGAGATGTTCGATTCCGCATGTGCCTACTTGGGGGCTAGGGCCCAGAGAGGTTGACTAGGGAAACCCAAGGGGTGAGGGCTATGCGATGACACTCACCTAGCATGTATTAGAGTTTCTACCAATGTGTTTCATGTTTTTGTATCCTTCTCATGTTTTCAATTATGTTTTTGGAAATGTACTACCCTCTCCTTAGGAATGGCCTAATTATCACCTTCTTGCATGGATCATTGTGTTTATCTCCTAGCATAGGGGAGTGGATCCTTTTTGGATATCCACGTGGTTGGGTGGTAAAAATTTTATTGAGGTATTGTTCATAGAGATGTGAATGGACCCTTCTTGTGCTTTCTCCAGAATTGAGGAAGATGAATACTTTCTTATTGTTCCTTGTTGTTAATCATGTAATGATATTCCATTAATGTAACCTCCCAAGAGGAGATGAATGTAAATTAATATTTGATATATTTCAGATTGAGGTAATGGGATGGGTAGTTTTAGGAAAAAGGGAAAAGGAATAAACTACCTTTTAATGTAAAGAATGTATTTACTAAGGAAAAGAAGTGATCTTTGTTTATGGAAAATATGTTGGAATTATGATGTCTCATGGTTATGAAAGAGAGTAAAAGAATTGGCTATATTGATATTGTAAATGCAATGATTATTTATTTCTAAATGGCATGTAATGGTTGTTAGGAAAGCTCGTTACTTTATGCATTCTTCTTTTAAAAGTTTGAAAATAAAAGAATCTTGAATGCTAGAGATTAAATTGATTTAGATGAACAAAGTTTTATAAGAATCAATATGTTAGTGACTATGGTATAATGAAAGTTATGAAATCTTATGTCCTTTCTTTAATAATAAAATTTATGGTTAAGTCTTGTTCGTTGGGGAACCTAGGGAGAATTTGTAATTTGAATTTGTAACTTTAGAACTTTAAAACAAAAAAAAAAGATATTTATAAGTTTACTACTTTTTAATGACTCTTAACTGAGTAACCTTTCTGGTTTTCTTCCAAGTTTTCTGGTGGGGCACGAAAACTTGGTATCAGAGCCCTTGGTTGCCACACTAGAACCCAAGGTATATCATCTCATTGAGCTTATTGTTTAGACATCCACATCCATCATTAAAACCACAAACCTAGGATTGGGACTAGAACCTTTTAGACTTATCTCTTTCCTTGTATTATCCAGGATGACTCCAGTTACCCATGGTATAAGGGATGCCCAAAAAAATCCTCTGAGGTCCCACCAGGATGGGTCTCAGGAGGAAGAATAGTTTGAGGAAGAAGGAAGTTGGGAACAATCTGATAGCCACATAGGGGATTTTCAGGGAGCTCAGATGTAGGAGTTACTGCAACAGATATTGCAAAGACTTGATGCAGGCTAGGATAGGGGCCATCGGGATGAGTCTAATGTCTCTCACCACCATGAGAGGGAAAGGGAAAGAATCCCTAGGAGAAGGAATCTGACAATAGAGGAGGATTCTTTGCAAGCTTCTCACATGCAGGATCTCCTTAAAGCAAACCCACCTTTGTTTAGAGGAGCACAGAGCGGTGCCACCGCTGAAACATGGTTAATTGATTTGGAAAGGTTATTTTCCATGCATCCATGCCATAGTAACACCAAGTCTCAGGTTGTAGTTATTCACCTAAGGGAATTTTCCTCTTCTTGGTGGGAAATAGAGAAAGAAAAATTGCACATTGACATAGCCACCTTGTCTTGGGAACTATTCCTAGAACTCTTCAAAGCTCAATTTCTATCTGACCATTGGAGATGTGAGCGGGCAGAAGAATTTCATAATTTAAAATAGTTAACCATGTCAGTTGATGATTATGAATGACGCTTCTTTGAGCTCAAGAATTATTTAGGTTATAAGGATGATGAAGCCATGCTTACTCAACGCTTCCTTAGAGGACTCAATAGTCAATTTTCTGGCCAAGTGCAGGTCTTTGAGCCTTAGACTGTTAATGAAGTAGTCCTTAAAGCTCATATTGTTGAACAAAATGTAGCCTTAGGTTTGGGAGGTCAGATGTATAATCCAAGGAGTAATGCCCCTCAATCTAGGTCAGGATACAAAGGAAATTAGTTTCAAGGAACATCCAGCCCTAAGAACTATCCTTCCTCATCCAAGGGTTGACAAAACCCATAGAAAAATAAATTCTCTTACAACAAAAAATATAGTGGGTCTCAGTCAGGAAACTCCTGCAACGGGCAGTGTGCCAAGCATTATTCTAATTCTCAACCAATGCAAAGTACACATCAAAATGGTAGCTGGGGAAGCTTTCAACAGTCAAGTGCTCATGGCTCTGGAAAGAGTTTTGTTAGAAATATAGGGTGTTATTCTTGTGGACAACATGGTCATATTATAGTAAACTGTCCTCAGAAATCAACACCGGCTTCTAGTTATAAGAAGGCCACATCAGAAACTACTGTAGGGGATGTCATTAGATCTCATAGGGTATTTTTCATGTTGGATCAGAAGCAAGTAGAACATCAAGGTTTATTCATTACTCTAGGTTTGTTAGGGGGTATTTCTACCACTATTCTGTTTGATTTAGGAGCCATCGACACCTTCATTTCACCTTCTCTAGTTAATCAATGCGGGCTGATGGCAGTAAGGCAGGTAGATAAGTGGTAGGTTGAGCTAGCCTCTAGGGAAAGAATAGCCTCTGACTCTTGTGTTTGGGATTGTGAGTTAGCACTTGGACCTTTTTCTACCCTTGTAGACCTTCGAGTGATTCCCTTAGGCTCTTATGGAGTAGTCTTGGGGATGGAATGGTTAGAGGCTCACAAAGGCATTATAGATTATAAAGAGTTAAGCATCCAGTATTCTAATGATGTAGGACAAAAGAGGAAGATCATTGGGATTCAACAACCCATCTCCCTCCGCATGATATACGCAATGCAACTCAAGCGGTGTATGCATAAAGGATACCAATTGTTCACAGTATCAGTTAATGAATTGGAAGAAGGGGAAAGTATAAACATAACTCTAGATCACCCCTTAATTAGAGAATTTGTAGACATTTTTCCCAAGGAAATTTTCTAGAATACCTCCTAAGAGGGACATTGATTTCCAAATAGAGCTTGTGCCAGGAGCAAAAGCAATCTCTAAAGCTCCATACCACATGACCACATAGGAACTTGGGGAACTCCAGTTGCAGTTAGAAGAACTTTTGGGAAAGGGATTCATCAAAGCCAGTGTGTCCCCATGGGGTGCTCTAGTAATCTTCATCAAGAAGAAAGATGGGACTCTATGATTATGCATTGATTACTGATAGCTTAATAAAGTCACCATTAAGAATTGCTACCCCTTACCTCGCATTGATGACCTATTTGATCAAATGAAAGGGGAAAAAGTATTTTCAAAGATTGATCTTAAATTAGGCTATCACTAGCTGAGAATTCACGAGGCTGATATTCACCACATAGCTTTTTGTACTAGGTATGGTCACTATGAGTTCATGGTAGTGCCATTTGGGCTAACTAATGCTCCCTCTATTTTTATGAGCTTGATGAACGGGGTGTTCAAAACCTATTTGGACAAATTTGTGATAGTATTCTTAGAAGACATCTTAGTGTTCTCAAAATAATGGAGGAACACGAAGATCACCTTTGCCAAGTGTTGCAATGTTTAAGAGAAAATCAACTTTATGCTAATCTAGAAAAATGTGAGTTTTTCCAGATAGAGGTTAAATATCTGGGTCATGTCATCTTAGGGAGTGGCATTGTATTTTGCCCCATAAAGATTCAGGCTATAGTAGAATAGCCAACTCTAAATAATGTCTCTGAGGTCTGCAGCTTTATGGGGCTGGCAGGGTATTATCGATGTTTTGTCAAAGGATTTTCTCAGATAGCTCACCCTATCACTTACTTATAGAGAGAAGGAAAGAAATTTATTTGGTCAGAGAAGTGTGAGGCTTCCTTCCAATGTTTGAAAGAGAACTTGACCAGTGCGCCCATCCTAATAGTTCTGGAACCCTCAAGAAATTTTGTGGTTTGTATTGATGCTTCTCTAGAAGGGATTGGGGCAGTCCTTATGTAGGAAGGACAATTTATGACTTATGAGTCTCGAAAGATAAAGGACCATGAGCTTAACTACCCCACCCATGACCTGGAATTGGTAGCAGTGGTGCATGCCTTAGTGAAATGGAGGCACTTCTTGTTAGGGCACAATTTTGAACTCCATACTAATCACCATAGTCTTCAATATATTTTCACTCAACCTAGCACACTAGACAACACAGATGGATGGAATTATTATGTGAATATGATTTTGAGGTTAAGTATATCTATGGGAAAACTAATGTTGTGGCCGATGCCCTGAGCCGATGCAGGCATACCTTGACAACAATCTCCCTCAGCACAGACTTGGGAAACTGAATCCAGCAAGCCCTCATTATAGAGTCATGGTATAAGGAGGTTAAGGAAGAAATAGAATTAGGAAGACCCCTAGAGGGGTGCTTCATAGGGTATTTATTAGATCCCAATGGGATATTATGACATCAGGGTCAAATCTATGTGCCTTTATCAGGTGACCTTCACACAGTCATCTTAGAAGAAAGTCACAGAGTACCCTATTCAACACATCCAGGAGTGAAGACAATGTTTTCTGACCTATGTCAGTTGTACTATTGGCTAGGGATGAAGAGGGATGTAGAAGATTATGTAGAAAGGTGTCTAGATTGTCAGAGAGTGAAGGCTGAGCATCAGCATCCGATAGGCCTCCTACAGTCCCATATTGTTCCAGAATGGAAATGGGATATCATCTCCATGGATTTCATTTGGGACTTCCTGCTACCCCATGAATACATGATGCCATCATGGTTACCGTTGACCAATTTACAAAGGTAGCCCATTTCACTCCCATGCAGTCCTCCTACATGACAACTGTAGTAGCTAGAGTATTTTTGAAGGACATGGTAAGACTTCATGGTATCCCTAGAAAGATTATTTTAGATTGAGATCCAATTTTCACATCCACACTTTGGACTTCCCTACAATAGGCATTAGGGACTCAAATCAACTTTAGCTTAGCCTATCACCCGGAGACGGATGGTCAAACTAAATGGGTTAATCAGGTTCTTGAAGATATGCTCAGGATGTATGTGATGGATAGGCAGACCCTTTGGGAAGATTACTTATACTTGGTCAAATTTTCTTATAATAATGGATACCATAGCTCCATTGGTATGTCCCCATTTCAGGCCTTGTATGGTCATCCTTTCCGCACCCCTTTGAGCTGGGATCAATTAGAAGATAGGGTACTGCTTGGACCAGAAATGTTGCAGGATATGGAGTAACAGGTAGAGTGGATCAAGGAACACATTATTACCGCACAGGATAGACAAAAGAAATATGTCGATGCTCATAGATCAGATGTACGTTTCTCCCAAGGAGATAGATTTTTCCTTAGGGTGAGACTGTGAAAGAGTCCTACCTGTTACAGAAAAGGATCTAAGCTGGCACCCCAATTTGTTGTTCCCTTTGAGATTCTTGAAAGGATAGGACCAGTTGCTTATCAACTTGCTTTGCCACCCAGCCTCACTTGTATTCATGATATATTTCATGTTTCTGTACTTAGAAGATATACTCCTAATTTGACTCATGTCCTAGACTGGAATGCTTTACAGGTAGCGGATGGGTAGCTGGCTTTGGAGCCAGTATGTATCCTTCTACATCAGACTCTAACCCTCAAGGGTCATACTATAGATCAGGCAAGGGTCTAGTGGGATCCTAATGACGAGGCCTTAGCAACTTGGGAGGATGCTGCTAAAACTAGAGTTCACTATCCTTATCTATTTTTAGGCTTCCAGGAGTAAGCCTAATTCTAGGGGTAGAAGATGTAATACCCTCTTGAATGACTATACTATTATTTTTAAGTTGGACATTTTGGCATAAACTATATGATTTTAGTTGTTTAAATTTTGATAGATCTAGATGATATTATGCTCAGTTAGATGTTTTGATATATGTATTCATGATTAATGTGTCTATGAAAAAGAATTATTATATGCAGTAAATGGAATTCTAACCTTTCCCACTTATAATTTTCTATTTTGACTAATGTGCTTTCAAGAATATTCTATGATGTTTTACTTTTGGCATACATGTCAGATGTGTTTTCATGACTCAGGACAAAGTCGTAGTTACTCACTTAGCTGAGGTCCACATGATGTATCTCTCCTTGGTGATGCACATGTATCTCTCCTTGGTGATGTAGGATTATAGGTACCAAGCATTGTCTCCACCTGGCTCTATAGGTCTAAGCATGCTCTCTAAATCCTCGATCATTGTTGTGACAAAGATAACACCTGGTTCTGCAAGAATAAGCCTTTCCTTGATCCATATTCCCGGGTTGGGTCCTTTTGGGATTTGTCTTTCATTATGGATTGATCTCCGTTTATTGATGTTTGGTATTTGGTCAATTATGGATATATGTTATAATCCCTAGAGCTAGGTGAATATTGGTTGTGGTTGAATTGTTGGTTAGTAATAATTGGATGGTATGATGGAGTTATATACATGGTAACATACCTTTTCTAATGTATTTAAGTAATGCATGATTTTGATAATAATAATATTTGCATGGTTATATGTACACATAGGCATATGGGTGCACACATATGCATATGTCTATATATAAATATATTTATGTAATTCTATAAATATGCCTATATTAATGTTTTAATAAATGGGTGTGTATGTAATTATTCATTATATGCCTTTCTTATTTTAAGAAATTAATTGTCATATGAAATTACATCATTCCCTTAAATAGAGTAAGTAACTAATCAAGGTAAAAGTTGGAATAAATAATAGGAGTTACCTTAAGCATGAATTAAAACATAAAGCAACTAAGGAAGTAATTTAACTAAAACTTTCTTAGGAAACTACCTATTCATTAAAATTATCTAAGAATTATTATGTTCAAAAGTAATAACTGGAAAACAGTTACACATGGTTGCATCAGTTGAACTTCCTGTGCAACCAATCCTACAACGTATTTATATTAAGGGGATATAGAAAGTAGGGAGTTAGGAAAAAGGATAGAGAAAATCTATATTCAAAGAACTTTATATTTATTTGAAAACTATTAGAAGGATAGGGGGGAATATTGGGAGACTATTCAATTGGTTAGAAGGTTGGAGGAGCATAGACTTGGCGGGAATCAAATTGGATTGTGTCAAAGGTTTCTCCATAGGACTCCAGGTAGGCTCTACCCATAAAAGAGAATCCTATTTATTAGATTGCTATGTTTGATATGATTATTTATTGTCTTCTATGGTTGTATGAACAATGAAATTCCTTTGTGTCTATTTGGATGTTTATGATATCTCGTGTGAATGCATTAGTGAAAGTATTTAGTTTATGAACTATTGTATATTTTTTCTTCTATGTGTATTTCCATCTTAGAAGGTATTTTCTTCCTGATAGAACCTCATTTTGTAGATAGTATGTAGACTATTTTCTGAGTTAGAACTTTATTTTGGTGGTCACCTTTCTGCACCTTGCAATTTTGGGTAGAAACTAAGTAGATTTACCATAAGGGTAGATGGGTTTGAGGGATGATTTAGAAGGAGAACTAAGGAATACCAACTGGGTATCTCTTTGATTCTTCCTTTTGGGTCTCCATCTTACCCAGTTTTACTTGGAAGGTTGAATCTGAAGGTTGTCCGAAGAATGCATAGGCCCTGACCACCTGCATAGAACTGGGTACCACCTACATAGGATGTGTGACCACCTACATAGGAAGCACCACCTATGCAGGTTATACCACCTATGCAGATAAGTTCACCACCTACGTAGATTAGGTCACCACCTGCGCAGCTTAGGGAACCACTTGCATAGGACTCTTCTAGTTTGTGTTTTAGGGTTTTCAGAAGGGTTTAGGGTTTGGTTTTGACCCAGGGTTTTCCCTAGGGGTTGTTCTTACTTTTAGAATACCCTATTTTTATGTGAGGTGATGTTTATGATCATTTATAATCTTTTTATAAGTTTTGGAACCCTGACTAGGGTTAGGGTTGTTTCAAGTACCCTAGAAACCTTGTGTAACTTTCTTTATGTTCCATGTGGATGTTATAAAATCTTGTATACTTTTGTGTTTTCATGGGATTGATTAAGATAGGAAACATAGGAACACTAGGTGAGTGGCTCACAGTGGGGGGTGAGGCCCTAAGTGGCTAGTACCAGGCCAACCCACTGTGGAGTTATTAAACCAGTGATAACAATAATAATTTATGGGAAGGTAATTATAAATTAATTAAGATTAAGCCTCACCCATGCTGGTAGTGCTAGTAAAGGCTATTGATGGGAGTGGGAGAAGGTACTATTGTGATAGTATAATTAGATAGTCTCACCCTATGAGAGATGTTCAGTTCCACATGTGCCTACTTGGGGGCCAAGGACCAAAGAGGTTGACTAGGGAAACCCAAGGGGTGAGGGCTATGTGATGAGCCTCACCTAGCATGTCTTAGAGTTTCTACCAATGTGTTTCATGTTTTTGTATCCTTCTCATGTTTTCAATTATGTTTTGGGAAATTCACTACCCTCTCCTTAGGAATGGCCTAGTTATCACCTTCTTGCATGGATCATGGTATTTATCTCCTAGCACGGGGGAGTGGATCCTTTTTGGATATCCACGTGGTTGGGTGGTAAACATTTTATTGAGGTATTGTTCATAGAGTTGTGGATTGATCCTGCTTGTGCTTTCTCTAGAATTGCGGAAGAAGAAGGCTTTCTTATTGTTCCTTGTTGTTAATCATGTAATGATATTCCATTAATGTAACCTCCCAAGAGGAGATGAATGTAAATTACTATTTGATATATTTTAGATTGATGTAATGGGATGGGTATTTTTAGGAAAAAGGGAAAAGGGATAAACTACCTTTCAATGTAAAGAATGTATTTACTAAGGAAAAGAAGTGATCTTTGTTTATGGAAAATATGTTGGAATTATGATGTCTCATGGTTATGAAAGAGAGTAAATGAATTGGCTATATTGATATTATAAATGCAATGATTATTTATTTCTAAATGGCATTTAATGGTTGTTAGGAAAGCTCATTACTTTATGCATGCTTCTTTTTAAAGTTTGAAAATAAAAGAATCTTGAATGCTAGAGATTAAATTGATTTAGACGAACAAAGGTTTATAAGAATCAATATGTTAGTGACTATGGTATAATGAAAGTTATGAAATATTATGTCCTTTCTTTAATAATAAAAGTTATGGTTGAGTCTTATTTGTTGGGGAACCTAGGGAGAATCTGTAATCTGAATTTGTAACTTTAGAACTCTAAAACAAAATAAAGAAAAAAGATATTTCTAAGTTTACTACTTTGTAATGACTCTTAACTGAGTAAAATTTTTGGTTTTCTTCCTGGTTCCCTAGCGGGGCATGACATGTCTATGTTTGGTAAGAGATTATTATCAAAATTGTTCATCTAAAATGAAATCAATATTCCAATCAAACTGTCTAGAGTAACATTGCTATTTTTCTACTGCTCTCATTTCTTGTATGGCAAATACTCTAATAGCATAAGTAGGCAGTAAGGTTATTATATTTTTACTTACCACTATATCTTCTTCTAGTACACCTCCAAATCCTCGGATAGCATTGAATACCTCTTTGATTCTTGTGTTGTACTGTGTGATGTTTTCACCTTCTTTCATTTTGAGATCATCAAAATTTCCTCTAAGGATTTATGCCTTAGCTCTCAAAAAATTTATATCACCTCCATGTACAAGCTTAAATTTTTTCACATCTGCTTTACAGTTGTGCATGCTTTGACATCTTCAAATTTAGTATCAGAGAGTGAGGAAGCAAGCTCTATCATCATGCAGTTATGCTCATGCTTCTCTTTCATTTGTTCAACTATGTGTGCTATTGTGGGAAACACATATTCAATATCTAAGTATTGAGTAACATCATTTCCAATACCTGATAAGTAAAGTCTTATTCTACTTTGCCATGAAGAAAAATTGTCTTTGTTCAACTTGGGCACATCTCATCTATTCATCTTGTGAACTTTAGATTAGGTCTTGAAACCTTCCTTCTAAGCACACAAGCTCTGATACCAATTTTTAGTAATAACTGAGAGGGGGGGTGAATCACTGGCCTCAAAAATTAATCCTTAAATCAACCCTTAAAACTTATTACCACTTTTAAGCCTCTAGTCATACTCAGTCCTACAAGATCAATGCCTTGAAATACTTATAACCAATTACTAATTGTCAGAATTCTTTGTAAAACATTCCTCTATATGTTTACTAATAAGCAGTCTTACATTTACCGAAACACAGTAAATAACTAGTGTATACTGATCAATCTAGAATATCTTATGTGAAATGCAAAACTGTAAAGTAATGAAACATAAATACATAACACATGGATTTTTAACATGGAAACCCTGTTAAGGGAAAAACCACTGGGACTGGTACCCCAAATTTTCACTCTTCTAAAGTCAGCTTAGTTAAGAGCCAACCTTGTTAAAGGTTACAAACACACTGTTAGGTGTGACCTTGTTAGAGGATTTAAAAGATAGTTTTTCACCTATTATCTGGCATCTAATGCTACCATCCTTGATCAAACACTCACTTGGCCTATCAATAGGTATTGGGCATATCCAATTCTACTTTCTATGATCAAACTTTTTGATACTCCTTGGGATGTATCTCAATTACAAAAGACTTTTAAGTCCTGCTCAGTTAAGACATTTGATGCTTCAATGGTTAAACTAAAACATTAAAGTGATTTGTTCACACATACAACTTGAATTGAAGATTTTAGGATCTATTGTAAGTGCATTGCCTCTCTAATCAATATAATCAATTCAATACCTTTTCTCCACACTATTCTACTCTGTGATGCTATTTCACTGTTTGTCGGTGTCTACAGAATCTAGCTCTTTCTGCAGCTTGTTGATCAGGTCTAAATGAAGACTTTCTTCTCCTTCAAAATATCTTTAGCATCTATTCTCTTCTCTTGTCTTCACCCCACAATTCTTAATGAATTGGGTTTATCTTTTTATAGACATGATTCATCATTTCTTGGATTTCTTGATCTTGGTGTGATCTACAATTCTCACCAATTATATTTAAAGCAAACTCCATTTTTATCTTGTAGAGATCTTCTTTTTATTTAGACAAACCAGATTTAAATCCTTTACTTATCTTCTAATTTATCTTTTCGATTAAAACAATTATAAGTATCAGTTAAGTCTATTTTTATCTCTTGACAGCTAAGCATTTTTTTCATTTCTAAACTCTATGTTCTATCGGTCAACATTTCAGTTATTCATCGCTGATAACTGACTATTCCATCGGTGTGAATTTAGTTGTCTTTGGGATCTCCATCTATCAAGCAACACTATAATTCTATATGTCAGGTTACTCTATGCTTTTCTTGTCGAGCAACACTGTGACTTTGCTCATTAGTAATGTTGTGCATTTGTTCATCAGGTAACACTGTGAATTTTCTCTTTTACTTTGTCCATTGGTGTGCAATCCATCGATGTATATAGTCACTTTGTGAATACTTGACTTATATGTATTACTGATAGCATAGCCTTTGATTCATTGGTTCTTTGAAGTCTTTGGCAGTATGTCCATGACCATACAGATTATAGCAAGTTGACATCAATGACAATACAATACATTAATTGATTTAATTCCTTGCATGATCATCAACTTAACATCTTCAAACATTCAATCAGTTATTGTCCATCATAAAGGTGTTTCTTCAACACCACCTACCTGTAATAGACATCACACTAGTGTTTCTCAACACTTTAAACATGAACTTTAAAATGCTCTAGTGTTTCTCAACACTTTAATTAACCAGTGTTTCTAAAAACTACATTGGATTGCAATTGTTGACATGGTTAATCTCACATATACTCAGACATGAAAACATATTGCTAAATTCCAAATTGTGATTGATGAATTTCTATTGTGCTTGACAAATGAATCTATAGTATTTCTCAATAATACTTAAATACATAGTCTGATCTTGGTTTGATTATGACTCTTTTATGTTCCCATGATGTTTCATACTAGGGGAATTTAAGTGGTTATAAATTTTCTTTGATTGATTATCAATTGGTGATTGTTATGTATTCTGAGTTACTCCATGACATCTATTCAAAGACAAAGAGTCATAAGGATAGGGGGCATAACATTTTCTTGGTTTTCTACGTATGGTTATTGTTCCAAATGATCCTATACATTTCACCTAATATGGATGTTTATGGTAAGGGATGCCAACATGAATAGATAGCCGCATATATCTTGATCCTTATTATGTGTAAACTATGGTGAGGTTGAAATAATTTCCTTGTCTATTTTCTAAATTAGATTCTTACTAAGGTGTACGCTACATGATGTACCCAAGGATATGAATTTTCAAGGTCATTACGGGTAAAATATATTACATAACACTTGAACAGAACCTGATTCTAAAAATCAAAAGGAGATAACTAACTTGTCATCCTAGCTTCTATGCCTTGATGCTTAAGTTTATTTCTAACATTGCATCCAATACACATAGTATTCAAACTTTCACGATACCATTGGGTATTAGTGACAGTTGTAATATTGATGTCCATTAAAAAAATGCCCAATGATGATAAAATGCTACAATGTATACAAATCAGTGACAGTCCTAAGAGTCTGCATGTAGATGCATTTAGAGATTGCATGATTCATTTGAACAGAAAAGCATAAACAAACTTGAGTGTAAAATGATTTCTTGATTCATTCGAAATCCAAGTTAATTACATAATGTGAAAATCATTTTTTTCTCTTTCTGATCAATTAGGAATGAAATCGAATGCACAGACGATGTTCTACACAGCACAGTAAAATTTTTACGACAGTTACCAAAAATGCAGAATTGCTCCATATGTTTTGAAAATGGCTCACAGGCTTTACGCAATAAGTTTTCTGGGTTCTATATCATCAAATTTTACATTATTGATCAAACATCTTGGTCAGACATCATTTTATCACACCCAGAATTCACATTTTAATGTGATTAACTTTGTAAAATTGTGTTTTCTCTTAACACACCTTCATTTCTCCACTTCTTCTAAATTTATTATTTCTCAATTCAATCGATTAGTTCAAGTGATACATCATTTTACAGAGGGATTTTTTCTTTTTCCTTTGATTTCATTCCTGAGGGGGCATGCTCACACTTAAATTAATCAAATTCTTTCTCAAAACAACATTAAAATCACTTCGTTATAAAAAAACTAAAGGCATGAAAGTTCCTTGAATAAGTCAGGGTTGTTGGATTGAAGACTTTGGTTCTCACAAGTTGGATATCTTATGTCTACTTTTCTTAGATTCTTTTTAAGATCCTGGTAGCTTTGTACTGACCTTCGTTCGATCAAGTTTGGAGTTGGTATTATCAATTCTTGGATGACAACCAAGTTTAGAATTGGTATCTTTAAGATCTTTGCTTATTTAACTTTGTTCGATCAAGTTCAAATTCAATTCTATTAGTTTAGTTCAATCAAGTGCAAGACTGATCTCATCAGATATTTTGTTCGATCAAGTAAGAAATTCTCAAATTTTCTGAAGTCAACATCAAAAATTTCTTTGAATCAATGCGCTGCTCGCACATCAATTCAAAGAGGGGAAAATGTAACCACCCTAATTTTGTCTACTTTGACCATAGACCCTATTTTCCCTAAGTGTGATCATACCCCTAATTATGTTAAGACAATTCTTCAATTTATTAGCATAATTAATTAAATCAAATTTATTCTCCTAAGTGATTTAATCACCAAATTAAATTAATTTCCTTAGCCAATTAAATCAAAATAATTCAATTCAATCAAAACAAATCAAAAAATGTCTAAACTAATTAATAAAAAGCATTAAATAAATCCTAATTACATTTCCATTTGCAAAAGGGAAAGTCAATTCCCTATCCAATGAGAGAGAAATCACTTGGATCACCTCACATGGATCACCAAAGATTCAATCTCCACCTCTCTTCCACTTTCAATCCTAACCTCTCATTCACCATATTCTTCTATAAATAGAATGATTTTTAAGCTCAATGGGCCCCTAATCTTAGAAGTAAACTTATGCTACAAATATTAATAGAACTCTTAAAGCATTTTAGCTCATTTTCATTGCATTGTTATAATCTTCAATTTTAGAGCTTAAAATGAACATTTCTTGAGCATATTAGACTAATTTCATTTGAATCTTCCATTTTAAGTTGTATATGTCACTGATAAATGTATAATCTAAGGGAAATTATAGCATTATTCACACTCCTCTTATATAGGAAGCTATAAGTCCATTTTAGTGAATGATTTGCTAGCAAATTTCTTATTTTTCACTAATATAATGATTTATTGAAGTGTTGTGTTCTGATTAAGTAAAAGCAGGTTTTACAAGGACCCAAAACCTTTACAAAAAACAAAAAGTTCAGCAGGTTTTACAAGGACCTGCAACCTAGAGTTTAAAGAAAGATAAATAGTATAAAATAGAAACAACTATGCCTAAGCACCATAAATGGGAGGAACAGAAAAACAACGAACCGAACAAAAAAAGTCCCAAAGAAACAACAGAAGAAAACAGGGACAGCAAAAAACCCATCCAGGATAGCAACTACATATCCTTTACCAGCTCCTCAGCTTCGAGGACCATGATTTACATGTTGTTGACCGAAGTTTTAAGCTCCTCTGTTTCTTTGTCCTCCTTAGGACTCTTTTTCTTGGCACTAGCTCTGGTGCGCGATCCCGGTCCCATATTCTCCACTATACTGTTGTCTTTATCCTTATTGATCCTTTCCAGTTTGTCCATAATAATTTGCGCGTGACCACAGTAAGCTTTTAGGCTTATGAGACATTGTTCCCCTATTTTTTTAACTGATGCCTCCAGTATTTTAACTTTTTTATTCAGACTCTTAATTTCTTCCTCCTTGTTATCCTTTTCCATCCTATCTTTAATATGTTTGATTTGTTTCTCCATGGTTTCCACCTTGTTGGCATACTCAGCCTGAGCTTCCGATTTGCCAACAACTTCTTTCATTTCCTTCAGACACTCTGCCACAGGTTTTTCCCCAATCCCCATTCTGTTGAGAATTTTCATATCCTCCTGTGTTTTCTCAACTTGGTTTTTCAAAATTACCAGATCATTAAATATTTTATTAATCAACCTAGAAAAACCCTCTATTATACCTTCGTTGTCTTTCTTATTACTATCCCCTTTTTCCAGATTGTCAGGATATTCCTTGATCCCAGAATCAACAGCTTTATTCTGGTCCAAATAATCTTCCCCCTTCTAAGTATCAATCTTTAGCTCCCTAGTTTTGATCAAAGTTTCCTCTTTTTCATTATCTCTGTTATCTCTTTCCTTAGTCTTCCTGTACTGGTGAACAAACAAAAGGTAACTTACTGTAGCTTGATAATATTGGAACCACTTGTTTATTGGCTATAGATGAAGACATTTGGTTGTGGCATAAAAGGTTATGACATGTGAATTTTGACAACATGGTTAAGATAGGCAAGAAAATAAAAGTAAGAGGCTTACTGAGTATATCAAAGCCTGACCATGTTATGTGTAAGAATTATCAAAAAGAAAAAAAGACAAATTCTAGTTTCAAGAGAAAAACCTACATGTCTAATGCTATTATGGAATTAGTCCATACTAACTTATGTGGACCAATGATAAAAAAGAGCTATTATGGTGATAGATACTTCATTCTATTTTTTGATGACTATTCTAGGATGATGACTATCATATTTTTAAAAGAGAAATAAGAAGATTTTAGGATGTTCAATTGGTATAAAGCTAAGGTTGAAAAACAAAGTAGAAAATAATTGAAATGTTTAAGATCAGATAGAGGAGGAGAATTTATTTCTAATGAATTCACTAAATTTTGTAATGAGAATGGAATTACAAGACAGGTTTCTATACCGAGAACACAACAAAATGGGATTGTTGAAAGGAGGAATAGATCAATTTTTGACTGTACCAAAACACTGATGATTGAGAAAGGCATCACACAAACATTTTGGAGAGAAGTTGTAAGTACTATCTATACACTAAAACAAGTTCAATTGAAGAAAGAAATCAATAAGACACCTTATGAGATATGGTATGGATACACACCAAATGTGAGTTACTTTAGAATTTTTGGAAGTCAATATTATATACTAAAGGATGATAGAAATGGGAAACTTGACTCTAAAAGTGATGAAGGAATATTTCTAGGATATTCTACCAAAATCAAAGCTTATAAATGTCTGAATAAATCTTCTAACAAAATCATAGAAAGTGAAAATATCAAAGTGGATGAATTTGCTAAGAAAAATGATGAGAAAAGTAGGAAGGAACCTAAAGATTACAAAAAACTTGTCTACATTGAAGAACTTGACACTTTTCCCAAGCAACAGTGTAACACTCCCGAGTGACAGAACAATACAATAGAGAAAGAGGCCGCACACACTGAGAATCAAAATAATGCTCACAATGCCAAACCGAGTGATGATGAAGATCAAAATAAAGATCAAAATGAGGAATAGAGATCTGAACCTATACCTTCTAAATATGTCAGAAGATACCATCCATAGGACTAGATCATTGGAGACAAAAGAGTAGGAATGAGAATAAGAAGTAAGTCACTTAATAGTGTGTGCTAAAAATGTGTCACACTTCTATGAATCATTGTATCCAACATGTCTCAAGAATGAGATCTTGAATGATGACTCATAGCTCTCTATTCATGGAGTGTAAGGGTTTGTAATGGAGGCCCTTAGATTGACCTAGTTTGTACCCATGCAAGTACACCATAAAATGAGAGAGTCAAAGAGGAAAAGAAAGAGTGATAGTCTCCATGATCATCAAGTATGCATGCAAATGAAAATGGAAGCTATTCTATATGATAACAATGCAAGAAAGGAAATTAATCTATATGATAACAATGCATGATTATTCTATGAAAGGAATACAAATGCAAGATTAATCTATGAAAGGAAACATGAATCTAATCTAACATGCAAGTGAAACATTAATCTAAATGGATTTCCATGGGGCATGAAAGAGGAAGACAAGAAGAGATAAGTTGCAATATCCAAGCTCAAGTGCTCAAAATCTCCTCCAAAATTGCTCTCCAAACTTGCAGCATAACAATAGCATGAAAAAGATGATTGATTTCTTGATTATCGATTATTGATTATCCAAATGAGGAAAGGGTTTCCTTATAAATAGCAATGGACGGTGGAGATTAAGAGGCAAAAGGAAATGAGGAATGATGGAGATTAAATCTTGGTTGATCCATGTGCTCATATCTTCAAAAGGCAAAATCAAAGGCTATGATTAAGAGGCAAAAATCCCACCACTTAGGAAGATGTGTAGAAAAAAGAAACTTTATTTATTTTTATTTAATTTATTTTGTTTTTCAACAAAGAGGGATTTAAGTAGGGGTTTTATTTAATTAAAAGGGATATTTTAATTAAATGAGATAATATTATTTAATTAAGAGAGATTTTAATTAAATAAGATAAGATTATTTAATTAAAAAGGAGTTTTAATTAAATAAAACTATTTTATTTAATAAAAAGGAATTGTTTTCATTTAATTAAATAAGATAATTGATGAAATGATCAAACCTTAGGAAATATTGAAATAATTGAATTAATCACGATTTCATCAAGGAAATTGATTTGAATTAAAATGTTGCAAAGCATTGATTTAGAAATTTGATAAATTGATAAATGGGGGCCCATAGTCCAGGCGACCATTTTAGGGTACATACATTTGCCCCTCTTTGACTAATGTGTGATTTTTATGGGAACACATGTAGTCAAAGAATACAGTTGAAGTGTGAGATCAATTTGAGATCACAAAATAGCCCAGACATGTGATCTTTATGGGAACACATCAGGACAAAGATAAGATGTTTGAAAATAACAAGTTCAACACCCCTATAAATAGATAATTGACATATCCAAGATAACAATCTCAAGCAAGGTTGCCCCAAGCGGAGCAATTGATAGGATTGATAAAGCTGAATCAAGGATCTAAGTTTGATAGGTACTGCCCCGTCGTGATTGAAATCAAAATGAGATAGAGGAGAAAAAAAAAATTAATACATTTGATCAAATCAAACTAAAGATAAGGTTATTGATGTAAGATGAAAGATATAAGGATCAAAGAAACAAGGTAGATCATCAAGAACGAAAGATTATGCCCCAAGGTTGAAATAGAAAAAAAGAAGTGGGGTGAAAGAGAATGGAAGATAGAAGTTTGGAAGAGGTGGAAAGAAATGGAGAGAAGAAAGAGAATTTGCCTTAAGAAAGAGAATGCCCCAAAATTAATCAACTGTTTAAGATAGAAAATTTTGATTGAGATCACCAAAGAAGATAAGGAAATGAAGATTAGAACATGATCACAGTTGATTAAAAGTCCACAAGAAAGATGAAGGAAAACCTCTCAAAATCATAATGCAACCTAAAAATGCAAACAAACATGAATTCTAACAATGAAATCTACATGAAAATGAAAAGGTGTACTTGTAATAGAGAAACTGTAACATAGGACTTTGTGTTCATCATTCATTAGAGAATGTTAAGGAGCTTATTTTCATCATTGGACCATTATTAATGGACATCAGCAAATCACACAATCATCACCGGTCACAAGCACAACTATGATGATATGAATGTGATTTATATCGGATTGGAATGTGAAAATATTATAACATAAGCATCAAAGACATAAAGGTCAAGATGACTGTGATGTTAGCTTACCCAATTTAATGTAGTAAAACCACACTCGCATCAAGGCATAGAGGCTAGGATGACCAGAAGAATGGTTGTACAAAAACAATCAAGGATAAAGCAGAAAGCAAATAAAAACATGTCCCATGCCCCAAGTCCTCTAGATATGCATCCTGGAGAGACTTATTAGACAAGGACACTCAACAAAAATCAATAACAGTCAGCACACAAAGAAAAGATCATGACATAGCTCAAGAATTAAGTGTTGTGTTTGAAAATTTAAGCGTGTTAACTAATACTGAGTTCTAAGGATAAGGATTGAATTGTGATTAATTCAATTATTTCAATATTTCCTAAGGTTTGATCATTTCATCAATTATCTTATTTAATTAAAAGAAAACAATTCTTTTTTATTAAATAAAATTATCTTATTTAATTAAAATCCCTTTTTAATTTAATAATCTTATCTTATTAAATTAAAATCTCTCTTAATTAAATAATATTATCTCATTTAATTAAAATATACCTTTTAATTAAATTAAATAATCTTATTTAATTAAAAGAAAATCCCTCTTTTAATTAAATGAAACCCCCATTTAAATCCCTCTTTGTTGATAAATGAAATAAATTAAATAAAAATAAATAAAGTTCATTTTTCTACACATCTTCCTAAGTGGTGGGCTTTTTGCCTCTTAATCATAGCCTTTTCTTTTGCCTTTTGAAGATATGAGCACATGGATCAACCAAGATTTAATCTCCACCATTGCTCATTTATTTTTGCCTCTTAATCTCCGTCGTCCATTTCTCTTTATAAGGAAAACCTCTCCTCATTTGGATAATCAATAATCGATAATCAAGAAATCAATCATCTTTTTCATGCTATTGTTATGTTGCAGGTTTGGAGAGCAATTTTGGAAGAGATTTTGAGCACTTGAGCTTGGATATTGCAACTTCTCTCTTCTTGTATTCTTCTTCTATGCCCCATGACAATCCATTTAGAGTAATTTTGCACTTGCATGTTAGATTAGATTCATGTTTCCTTTCATAGATTAATCTTGCATTTGTATTTCCTTTCATAGAATAATCGTGCATTGTTATCATATAGATTAATTTCCTTTCTTGCATTGTTATCATGTAGAATAGCTTCCATTTTCATTTGGATGCATACTTGATGATCATGGAGACTAGCACTCTTTCTTTTCCTCTTTGAATCTCTCATTTTATAGTGTACTTGCATGGGAAAAAACTAGGTCAATCTGAGGGCCTCCATTACAAATCCTTACACTCCATGAATAGAGAGCTATGAGTCACCATTTGAGATCTCATTCTTGAGCAATCTTGGATACAATGATTCATAGAAGTATGACACATTTTTAGCATACATTTTTTGGTGCCCACCGTGCAGCCACCCACCTTTACATGCTATTTTTTTTAATTTTTGGAGCTAACCCCCTTGTCTAGATTTGCTTGGAGGTGGAAACCCTAGAATTTCAAAGATTTGATTATATCTCTCAAATGACTTGGATTTTTAGTTTGAATTTTTTATTCAGGTTGGTGACATATCCGAGAAGCTTTAGTAAAAAATTCAGCATTTTTCGAGGTAGTTTGCATTTTTTTTTTAATTTTTTCTTTATTTTTGATAAAAAATAAATTTTTGGCGCAAATAAGCATATTCTTCAAAAAAATTTACATTTTTGGAAAGGTCTTTAAACTCTACAGGGGTCCATTCTTTGTGCTTTAAATTTGGATACAATATCATAGCTCATTTGGTTGATTTATGAAAACTAGTATATTTTGGGAAAATGGCTCCCTAGGGCACAAATGAAAAGATCTTTTTAAAATTCTAACATTTTTGGAAAGCTCTTTGTTTTTTTAAAAGAGTCTCTTTTTTTTATTTAGGGTTTGGGATCTGAATTCATGTCATATAGGTCCAATCTTGTTGACTAGGTCAAAAAATCAAAATTAAAAAAATGGCATTTAATGATTAGCTTGCACTTATTTTTCACATGGTTCAATGCATGATGTGAGTTGTCATTTAGATTATTTTCTGGTTATTATTGCTCCTAAAAATTGATTTTCAGATCTAACCCCAGGGTTCACATAAGTTGAATATACATTGCATATCTTGTTTGCTTGTCTTGCTTGTTGGAGAGTTCATGGCTTACTTTCGCGAAAAAGCTCAACAAAAGAAACAATAAGGTAAAATATACTAAGTGTGTTGCTTTGGACTTGAGGTATTCTATTGCATCTCTATAACATTTGGATTTTGGAAATAAAAATGAACCTCTCACATGTTTAGCTTGAGCATTTCTTGCTTTCATAGACCACATTTCCATTTTTTTCTCTAAAGGAATGAACCTAGATTTGCTTTCTTGCATATATGTTTCACATATTAATTAGGCGCTATGAACACTATTTGTGGAGATCTTGAGAGATTGGGATTCATTCTCTTGTCTTAAATGTGAAGTTGTTCTTGATGATAGATCCCCTTGTAGGTAGGGAAGGATTTGTTAATATCTCACTTGGTTTGGTCTTCAACTTTTGACGATACTTTCTCTCTTGAGATTGGTGGTCATTGTTGTTGATATACGAACCTTGGGTGAGGTGATTTCAAATTAGTGGGTCAATTAATATTGTTTGCTATGTCTAGGTGAGGTGAAGAGGCTAGAGGATTATACTCTTTTCCCTTTTGGAAGAATCAGAAACTTGGAACCCTTGAATTCGAACTAAGTCCCCATGTGGTTCATATTGTGAGTCTTCCTTGTTAGAGAGGGTTAACCGTAGTGGACACTCCCTTTATTGGGTAAACCACATGGATGGAAACTAAAGTGGTAATAGCCATTTTTGCCATGGTAGAAACAACTTCTATATAAATGTCCTTGTGGAAGAAATCTCCACAAGTGTGGTCTCTTGTTGGGTTATCAGATCTCCTCAGCAGCTCCTGACTGATTAAATTCTCGGACTATGTCAAAACCTTGGTGCACTGGGATTGGATTTCACCCACTTGAGATTGCAAAAGTTGCAGAGTTGACCATTACTACAAACCATAGTGCAACCAAATTTTTATTTTCTAGGACTATGTGCATGATTGAAAAACATTTTGAGAACATACACAAGTAGAATCTTTAGGGAGTAGAAATACTACGACACTATTCTTGTTCATGCACAAGGTTGCTTTGTCCCTTTCTCATTGTTTGGAGACAATTTTTTACTTGAACTTTCTGATTGTTGTCTTGTGTGCCTGATTAATGATAAAAATTTGTTAATACATCTAGTTGGTCAATTAAAACCAACTTTTTACAACTTGCTCAATTTGCTATCCTTTCATTTTGTAGTCTTCCTTGGTCGATCCAGGTTAGATTAGATCACTTACCCCACTGTTATAAGCTTGTTTACACTTTTGGATTCTTGCATTTTGACCTCTTGAACTAGTAACCTTTGATTTCACAAGTGACCTTATTTAGAGTTAGTAAGCTAGAAACCATCCTTGTTGAAAAGATAAACCTTTAGATTCTTTGATAACACACTTGGAGATTTTTGGTAATCTCTTGTCCATTCACTTTCATACAAATTCAATTTTAATCAATATAAATTGTGTAAATAATCCTCCTAATCCATATGTGTTAGGGTATTCAATCATTTATTGGGCACCTCTATGGTAGTGTTGATGTATACCTCTTGTAAATTCTATCTTACCATCTCTCTTTTGGAAAATTTAATGCCTTTACTATCCTAGTTTGGTACCTACATTTCTTAGGATCATCCTACCAACTAGTACCTTTTCTTTCATGCTAGTTACAACAAGATATAAAGTAAATCAAGGAAAATGACCTCAAGTGGTCTTCAACCAATTACCCTTAGTTCAAACTCGCCAAAAAAATAAGGGAAAAGAACCTATATTTGATCAATCAACTAGGAATAACTCAGAAGTTTGGTTTGATTCCAAGAGTCACCTTAGTGAGTTGGGTACACCCTTAGCATCTTCTTGATCGGATATGGATATGAGTTACACAATGACTCGACGAGAGAAGACATTGATAAATGCCTTGATGACATATTTTCAAAGCATAGAGATGATATTTCATTAGGTGGTTCTTCTCATGACAGTCAACCAACTTCACCCCTTATCTCAACTAGATATCTGGATGCACACCAAAGAGATGAGAGAGGTAAGAGGAAAGCTTATCAAGATGAGTTATCACAACATGGGAACCAAGGAGATGAACTTTATGACACTCATGTCAATGCAACCTATACCAACAACTTGTTTATAAATTCAAGACCAAGTTCCCTGCTCAAAACATTTTCAAGATACATGAGTGAAAGACTCAAGAGGATTGAGCATGAAAATAAAGCCTTCCTAGATGAACAAGATGAAAAAGGAAGAGAAATTTAGACTCCTAGAATTGGAGAGACAAACTTTGGTGGAAATGGAAAAGAAATCCTTCCAAGAGGAGCAAGATAGGCTCTTGGCTCAACAACTTAATGATCAATTTAACAACATGCATGTTAGTGGTGGAAACAGCTCTCCTCCATCCACTCATCCTAAGACTCCAGGTGTGTGCATAAATGTTGACACACTTCTATGAATCATTCCATCCAAGGTTGCTCAAGAATGAGGCCTCAAATATCGATCCATAGCTCTCTAGTCATGGAGTGTAAAGGTGTGAAATGGAGGCCCTCGGATTGACCTAGTTAGTACCCATGCAAGTACACCATGAAATGAGAGATTCAAATGCATGAAAATGAGATCTATTCTATATGATAACAATGCATGAAATAAAATTAATCTAAATGATAACAATGCATGGCTAAATCTATGAAAGGAAATGCAAATGCAAGATTAATCTATGGAAATAAACATGAATCTAATCTATATCAGGAGCCATGAATGCAAGAAGAATGAGACAAGAAGAGAGAAGTTGCAATATCCAAGCTCAAGTGCTCAAATGCTCCTCCAAAATTCCTCTCCAAACCTGCAACATAACAATACTACGAAAAAGATCAATAAAAATGAGAAGGAGAGGTCTCCTTATATAGGAAAGTGAACGATTGAGATTAAGAGGCAAAAACCCACCACTTAGGAAGATGTGATGAAAAAGGAATTTTTATTTTATTTTCATTTAATTTATTTCATTTTTCATCAAACAAAGTGCTTTAAGTGGGGATTTTTATTGATTTAATTAAAAGAGAGATTTAATTTCAATTAAATAAATTTAAAGAATTTTATTTAATTAAATGGGAGGAGTTTAATTTAATTAAATAAGAGGAATTTTATTTAATTAAATCTTTTAATTAGATAAAAATGATCAAACCTTAGGGAATATTGAAATAATTGAATTAATTACAATTTGATCAAGGAAATTGATTTGAATTGAAAATGTTGCAAAGCATTGATTCAGAAAATTTGATAAAATGATAAAATGATAAGTGGGGCCCAAAGTCTAGGCGACCATTTTAGGGTGCATACATTTTCCCCTCTTTGACAAATGTATGGTCGACATGGGAACACATGTAGTCAAAGAATGCAGTTGAAGTGTGAGGTCAAAAATGGGATCACAAAATAACCCAAATGTGTGGTCAAAACGGGAACACATCAGGACAAAAATAAACACAATTGAAAAAGACAAAGTCAACACCAAAATAAGTAATTGACATGTCAGAGATAAGAATCTCAAGAAAGACTGATATAATTGATAAAGCTGAATCAAAGATTGAAGTTTGATAGGTACTGCCCCCTCGTGATTGAAATCAAAATGAGATAGAGGAGAAACAACAAATTGATAAATTTGATCAAATCAAACTAATGATAAGGTTCTTGATGTAAGATAAAAAATATAAAGATCACAGAACCAAGGTAGATTAAGCACAAAATATTATGCCCCAAGGTTGAATTAGAAGAAGAAGAAGAAGAAGAAGAAGAAGAAGTGGGGTGAAAGAGAATGGAAGATAAAAGTTTGGAAGAGGTGGAAAGAAATGGAGAGAAGAAAGAGAATTGCCTCAAGAGAGAGAATACCCCAAAATTAATCAATTGTGTAAGATATAAAATTTTGATTGAGATCACGAAAGAAGATAAGGAAATGAAGATCAAAATGTGATCACAGTTGATTAAAAGTCCACAAGAAAGATGAAGAAAACCCTCAAACTCATAATGCAGCCTAAAAATGCAATTTAACATGAAGTCTAACAATGCAAGCTACATAAAAATGCAAAGGTGTACTTGCAATAGAGCAACAAATATAGGATCTTGTGTTCATCATTCATAAGAGAATGTTAAGGAACTTATTTTAATCATTGGGCCATTGTTAACGGACATCGAAAAATGAGACAATCATCACTAGTCACAAGTGCAACTATGAAGATATGAATGCGATTTATATCAGAAACATCACACAACCATCACTAGTCATGAGTGTAACTATGAAGATATGAATGCGATGTATATAAGAAACATCACAAAACCATCACTAGTCACAAGTGCAACTATGAAGATATGAATGCGATGTATATTGGAAACATCACACAACCATCACTAGGAAGGAGTACAATTATGAAGATATGAATGTGATGTATATCAGATTTGAAATGTGGAAAGATTCTAACATAAGCATCAAAGACATAAAGGTCAAGATGACTGTGATGTTAGCTTACCCAATTTAATGTAGCAAAACCATGCTCGCATTGAGGCATAGAAGCCAGGATGACCAACAAAACACTTGTGCAAAATAGTGAAGCATAAAGCGAGAAGCGAATAAAAACATGCCCCATGCCCCAAGTCCTCTAGCTATGCATCACAGAGAGACTTATTAGACAAGGACACTCAACAAAAATCAATAACAGTCAGCACATAAAGAAAATATAATGACATAGCTCAAGCATTAAGTGTTGTGTTTAAAAATTTAACTGTGTTAACTGATACTGAGTTCCGAGGATAAGGATCGAATGCTTACAAGCAGGTAAAACCACATGACAAAACTAGGTAAGACCAAACCGATAAGTGTTTAAAAACACTCGATGTCAGGGGTTGTATTGAAAAATACAGTTGGGGTGGTATTGAAAAACATCATTTGTGAGATGTCCTAAAAACTAACGCATCCAAGAGACCAAAGATAACACAGTTATGCCCCCTAGACAAAGACAAACCAATTCCAAACCAAGGCAACAAGGACTAAGCATGATGGAGAAAGGCTAAGTGTCAAGGACATGCACTAAGAAATAAGGGTGCAAAGGCCTCAAGTAGTGCCTGTTGGATTTTATTACAATTTTTTCATTTTTCACCTTTTTCATTTTTTTCTTCTTTTTTTCAGGGCTTTTTATAATTTTTTTGAATTTTTGCTACCAAGGCGCTTGTTTCCAGGTTTTCACCAAGGCACTTTTTCTTTTCTTTTTTTTTGAATTTTTTGAATTTTTTGATTTTTTTTGTATTTTTGGAATATATAATTTTTTTGGAGATACATCAAAGCACCTATTGCTAGGTTTTCACTAAGATGATCATTTTTTCAAGACATTTTCCGATTTTTAGAATTTTTGACAATATATAATTTTTTAGATTTTTTCAGGATCAATAATATATACAAAAGGATGCCCCCAGATAGAACAAGCATCATGGATAGAACTTCTTTAGGTGCAAAACATTGATAGGATCAGGGAGTTGTTCTCCCTCCTCTGTAGATAGTAAATAAGCACCTGTCCCAAAAGTTGTTGTAATAATGTAAGGTCCAAGCCAATTAGGTTCAAATTTACCCTTTTGATCTCTATGCTATTGATTTTTAGGATTTTCACGTAGGAAAAGATCTCCTACTTAGAATTCTCTAGGGAGAACCTTTTTGTTGAAGGCTTTGGACATACACTTTTGATAGATCATCATATGGTCAAATGATGCTTGACATTTCTCATCTAGAAGTTCTAACTCTTGAAGTCTCATGGCACAGTAGTCTTCATCTATAACTAAACCATGGAGAGAGACTCGAAGTGAAGGAATCTCAACCTCCAAAGGTAACACTGCTTCAGCACCATATG
>MU223504.1:64920-78417 GCA_018584345.1 Thuja plicata
TCTTAATTTGATCTATGCTCTTTTGACAATCCTCATTCCAAATACATTTGAATCCTTTATGCAAGTTCTTATTGAAGGGTTGAGCTCTATCTGCCAATTGTGAAATAAATCTCCTTATAGATTGAAGCCATCCCTGAAGACTCCTCATTTGACTAATATTTTTAGGAGGTGGCATGTAAAGGATTGCTTGAAATTTTTCAGGGTCAACCTCTATTCCTTTTGCTGAAATAATGAATCCAAGTAACTTGCCTGAGGTAACTCCAAATGCACACTTTTTAGGATTTAACCTTAGTTGAAATTGTTCCATGCGATCTAGAATTACTTCCAAATCATCTAAGTGTGTATCTCTTTGTTTAGACTTAGCCAAAGTGTCATCTACATAGTCTTCCATATTCTTATGCATCATATCATGAAAAATAGTTGTCATAGCTCTTTGATAGGTAGCTCCTACATTTTTTAATCCAAAAGTGGAAGACATTCAAGAACATCATCATGATCTCCTAGCCCTAGAAGAAGAAGGGCTTCAAGACATGATCATTATAGCAGACAAGCACCTCCTAGGAACTCAAAACAACCTTCACAATGTGTTCATCCCGGTTCACAATATGGGGGTAGTAGCTCAGCTTTTGACCTCACCTTGTAGGACTTCATGAAAATGAAACAAGAACCACTTTTCCAATAGTATGTGGAGAAATATTTAGAGAAGAACAAAGATAAGTTCCTAGAGAGTTTGATAAACAAGGGTTCTAGAGTCCCTTACAACTTTGATGTGGATAAAAAGATTAAAAAGCAAGGTCCATCTCAAGAAGAAAAGATTAAACAACTTAAGATCATGATGGAAAAAATGTTAGCACCCAAGAATTCATTGGTACTTGATGCAATTTTTCATAATCCTTTTGAAAAAAGTGCTAACATGAAAGACTTCCCTAGGAAGGTTGAGATCCCTCAATATAACAAATATTATGGGAATGGAAATCTACATGATCACGTGCGCCAATTTTATACCACAAGTTTTAAATTCCATCAAGATGACTTGTACCTCATGAGATTGTTCCCAAGGAGTCTTAAAGGTCAAGTGATGGAATGGTTCACCAACATAACTCCTCCCATTAAGACTTTCAAAGAGCTTGTCCACATATTTGTTCAACACTTTTCATACAACCTTTCAAGATCTATCACCATGTTGGAATTATACAATTTAAAGAAAAACCAAGGGGAATCCTTTGTCACTTTCTTGTAAAGGTGGAGGTGACAATGCTCTTGCTACCCTAGGACCATTCCTTAAAATGAAAAGATTGACATTCTTGTTAGCAACTTGGTTCCCGAAATGCAGTATGAAGTTAGGAAGATGGTTTTTGATTCTTTTGACACTATGGTTGAAACCGCATGTAGGATTGAGGATGTTTTGAAAGAATAAGGAATTTTCACCAAACATGGAAACAAAAACAACAATGGTCAAAATAAAAACAACTCTAACAAGGATAAAGGGAAGAATTCACATTGGAATAGGAATAAACAAGTGGTCAATGATGGAGTTGTGGACTCCTCTCAACCAAAAGATCAAACTATGCTCCACTTGTCTAGTGTTGTTCAATCCATGAAGCTCAATACATCTAATCAACAAGAGAACAAGTAGAGATACCAAGATAGGCCTAAGAAAGAAAGACGTCAATTTTCAAAGCTTGGTGATTCATATGAGGATGTCTTGAAAACACTTATTTCCAACAACCTTGCACATTCTCAAGATCCTGTGAAACATTATATACCATATGTTAAGCGACATTGGTGGGACGAGAAGGCCTTTTGCAAGTTTCACAATGGTATTGGACATGAAGTTCAAAACTACTACAAACTCAAGCATCTTATTCAAGATCTCTTTGACAATGGAAAACTTAAGATAGATGGATTGAACACCAAATATGATCATAAGGAATTCAAAGAACCATTTCCCAAGTATGAAAAGGGGGAAAATTATAAAGCTAAGAATGGAAAGGATGAGATCAATTACACTTACACAGATGCAAAGAATACCATCAACATGTTTGAATTTGTAGAAGAAAATGTCAATATGATGAGGGGTAAAAATTCCTATGGTTATGATCTAGATGTGGACTCTCCCCCTCTCTTTGATGAAGAACCCATCATGGTGCTAAAGGGTCCCAACTCTAGAGTGTCATCGCAAGCCCTCAATGTTGTCACATGAAGTCAAGGTCCCATTGTCATTAGAGGACCCAATTCAATTCAATCAAATAAACCTAAGAAAGTGGCATCCAAGAATGTCACCTTGAAACCAATTTTCAATCCTAAGTCAAGCTATAGTCTTGTTGATCAGTTGCAAAGAACCCCAGCTTAGATTTTGATCTTTGAGATCTTAGAATTGTCCCCAAGACACAACCAAGTCCTTGAGGATTTTTTTTGCATGGAAAACATCCCCAAAAACTTAGATGTTGATCAATTCTAGAACATGGTTAATCATATCTCTAGCCCTCATTACCTTAATTTTTTAGAGGATGATGATAAAGCTTTGAGCCACCCACACAATCTTTCACTTCATATTGAGGTTATGATCCATAGAACCCATTTTAGGCACGTGTTGATAGATTGCGGTGTTGGGCTTAATATTTGTTCCTTTAATCTTTTGAAAGAGTTGGTTATTCTGAAAAAGTCATAGATACTAGGAAAAGGATCACCATCAAAGCCTATGACAAGGTGGAAAGAAGTTCCAAGGGGTTGGCCATCCTTCCTGTTAGGATTGGCCCTATTGAAAAAGACATTTTATTTCAAATAGTTTATGCTGGCCCCCTTATGTATAATATCTTGCTCGGTAGACCATGAATTCATGATATGCAAGCGGTGTCATCTACCTATCATCAATGTGTTAAGTTCCCCTATAATATAATAGAGATTTGTATACCTAGGGATAGCACTTTATCTATTAATTCAATTTTAGTAGGAACTCATGTTCCCCTCAATAGAGAAGTAGAATACTTTGATGCAACCTTAGCTGAATGTAAAGACAAGCTCAAGTTGGTAGACCTTGGAATGTGGGGGTATAAACTCAACTCCCTCACAACATTACCAATTTCATCTTGATCTTATGGAAAACCTTCACAAGAAAAGAGACCCTCCTCTTCAACTATAAATTTATTTGGCAAGTTTTTAGAATCCTCGGTGCCTATTCAAGATGAGAAAGAGGAGACATTTGTTAGAGACTGGATCTATAGAGAAGAGAAATACATGCACAATGAGAACTTCTCTCCCTCTCCTAAGGCTTATGGATGAGGGTATGCTTTTGTCAAATAGATGGGCTATCCTGGACATGGCCCACTTAATCACAAATTGGATGCTAGAGCCAAACCTCTTGATCATGCTCTTTTTGGACGCAATTCTAAGAAGCTGGTTGGCCTAGGCTTTGTGAATCACAACAAGCACACTACTCCTATCCTTGATAAGTCAAATAGTGAAGATGAACCAGAATATGTACCTAGTTTGACAAATTAGACAGACATGTGTGAAGATTGGGTCCCTTCCACTAATCTTCTTTGGAGAGATTCAAATGTTCCAGTCACCCATGCATCAGTTACAACTTTAGAACAGGAATCAGATGTAGAAGATCCTTTCAGAGAACATCAATGAAAGAATCTTGTTTGTTTAATGGAAAGAGAAGGTGCTACTCTTGATGATAATAGAACTTCCACATAAAAATGTCCCAAACCTTCATGGTGTAAGAACCCTAGTCACAGTTCAGGCATAAGTTCATATGAGTATGAATGAGACTCCTTCTCAGAGTCTTCCATAGTTGATAGAGATATTAATTTTATTCACACTTATAGTTCTCAACCTGAGGTAGCCAATGAGTCATGTGTAGGATTATAGGATTTGAACCCTCATGTTTCCTTAGTGGATGATTCTTCACTTGTTAGGATGAATCCCAATTTGGGTAGCTTGGAAGGATACTTGACAGACTCTGACTCTTCGGTCACCAGCAATAATATCATTCACATTTATAACCTGAACCAGTCATGGACTTACCCCTTGTTCATCTTAACTTCATTGATTGGTCCCAACGCTATCAATAACCTGAGCTCTTAACATTTAAAAATGATTATGAGATAGCCTGTTACCTAAATGCCATTGAAACTGTAGTCTCTTCCACCAATGAACCGACTACTAGTATGATAGAGCCAGACATCACGTACCTTAGTCATAAAATAAAATGAAAAGAAAATCAAAAGAATAGGAGTTCTGATGAGGAAAAACACTGTGTGGTGGTGTCAGAACCAAAAAAGTAAAAATAAATGATGTATCCAAGGGTGAAAACCTCTCTAAGGTGCCAAAGGATGAGGCACTTGATTGTCTCCCTAGCTACTTTAAAGATATATCTTCAGTTCTTATTGAACCAAGTGTGTTGTTTGTTTCTCCTCATGGGTAAATGATTCCTAAGTCTTACAAGCTATTATTCCCATGTATAAACAACATTGTTGAGTATGAAGCTTTAACAAATGGACTTAAGATGGCCATAGAATGGAGAATCACAAAGTTACACATCTATGGGGATTCACAGCTGATAATCAACCAAGTTAATGATGAATATCAAACAAAACATGAGAAAATGGTACCTTACAAGCAAATGGTTGATTCCTTGAAATGCTACTTCACATTTGTCACATTTCAGAAAATCCCTAGAGAAGAAAACAAAGAAGTTGACGCTATGGCTACACTTGCTTCACTCCTTCAGTTAGAGAAACATGAATCTAGATTTGAATTCCCAGTGGAAGAGATACATCACCCTATCTATGACTCCCAAGAAAGCAATTTCATTTGTACCCTTGTTGGTCATGAGTCATCCTATTATGGTTCCATTTACTCATACCTTCGTGATGGCATTATACTTGAAACCTTCAATCGATCTAAATGCAAAAAACTTACTTGAAATGCCTCTCGCCATTCCCTTATCACTGGTGATTTATATAGGAGAGGTCTAGATGGAACACTTCTTAGATTCTTAGAAAAGTAAGAATCTGACCAAGTGTTAGTAGACATCCACGAGGGCATCTGTGGGGGAAATTCCAATGGTCTTGTCATGGCCTAAAGGTTTTTTAGGGCAGGGTAATATTGGCCTATGATGCAGATTGATGAAGTATCTTTTGCAAAGTCATGTGAAAAGTTTCAAAAACATGGTAACATGATACATGCTCCAGGCAGGGAGCTCATTCCTTCTATATCTCATTAGCCATTTTAGCGTTGGGCCTTTGATCTTGTTGGATAGATTCATCCCAACTCATCAGGTGGACACAACTTTATTATCAATGCTATTGATTACTTCATGAAATGGGTATAAGTTGTCCCACTTTCTATTGCCTTGGGCAAGACAGTCTCTCTATTCATTCTGAACCATATCATCTGTCGATATGGAGTGCCTTCCGAGACTATCACTGCCAATGGAGGCCGGTTAAAAAATAAGGACCTTAAACAACTCTGTAAGAAATTCAAGATTAAACAACATTGGTCCTCCATTTACTTCCCACAAGGAAATGGTCAAGCAGAGGCATCAAACAAAACTATTATCAAAATCCTACATAGAATAGTCTGTAAGAATGGTAGAGATTGGCACTTACAGATAAATCTGGCTTTGTGGGCCTATAGAATGAGTATTTGTACTCCTACTGGAGCTACTCCTTTTGCCCTATCATATGGTGCTGAAGTAGTGCTACCTTTGGAGGTTGAGATTCCTTCACTTCGAGTTTCCCTCCAAGGTCTAGTTATAGATGAAGACTACCGCGCCATGAGACTTCAAGAGTTAGAACTTCTAGATGAAAAATTTCAAGCATCATTTGACCATATGAGGGTTTATCAAAAGCGCATGTAAAAATCCCTCAAAAAAAAGGTTCACCCTAGAGAATTCCAAGTGGGTGATCTTGTCCTACATGAAAATCCCAAGAATCAACATCATAGAGATCAAAAGGGAAAATTTGAACCTAATTGGCTTGGACCTTACATCATTACAACAAATTTTAGGTTAGGTGCTTATTTACTATCTATAGTAGAGGGAGAGAAGCTCCTTGATCCTATCAATGTCTTGCACCTAAAGAAGTTCTATCCATGATGCCCATTCTGTTTGGGGGCATCCTTTGTACATAATTATTGATCTTGAAAAAATCCAAAAAAATGATATATTGTAAAAAATTCTAAAAATCAGAAAATGTCCTAAAAAAATGATCATCTTAGTGAAAACCTAGCAATAGGCGCCTTGGTGAAAATCTAGAAACAGACGCCTTGGTATAAAAAATTATAAAAAGTCCTAAAAAAAAAAGAAAAAAATGAAAAAATGAGAGAGAAAAAATTGTAATAGAATCCAAGTGGTGAAAACCTGGAAACAGGCACTACTTGAGGCCTTTGCACCCCTGTTTCTTAGTCCGTGTCCGCGACACTTAGCCTTTCTCCATCATGCCTTGTCCTTGTTGCCTTGGTTTGGAATTGGTCTTTGTCTTTTTCAAGGGGGCATAACTATGTTAGCTTTGGTCTCTTGGATGCGTTAGTCTTTAAGACATCTCACAAATGGTGTTTTTCAACACCACCCCAACTATATTTTTCAATACAACCCTTGACATTGAGTGTTTTTCAAGACTTATCGATTTGGTCTTACCCCATTTTGTCATGTGATCTTACCTGCTTGCAAGCATTCAATCCTTATCCTCAAAACTCAGTATCAGTTAACACACTTAAATTTTTAAACGCAATACTTAATGCTTGAGCTATGTCATGATCTTTTCTTTGTGTGCTGACTGTTATTGATTTTTCGTTGAGTGTCCTTGTCTAATAAGTCTCTCTGGGATGCATAGCTAGAGGACTTGGGGCATGGAACATTTTTTTATTTGCTTCCTTCTTTATGCTTCACTATTTTTTTGCACAACCATTCTGTTGGTCATCTTGGCCTCTATGCCTTAATGCGAGCATGGTTTTAGTATATTAAATTGGGTAAGCTAACATTGAAGTCATTTTGACCTTTATGTCTTTGATGCTTATTTTATAATCTTTCCACATTTCAAACCGATATAAATCGCATTCATATCTTCATAGTTGTGCTTGTGGCTAGTGATTATTGTGTGATTTTCCAATGTCCATTAATAATGGCCCAATGATGAAAATAAGTTCCTTAACATTCTCTAATGAATGATTAACACAAATTCCTATGTTGCAGTTGCCCTATTGCAAGTACACCTTTTCATTTTCATGTATCTTGCATTGTTAGACTTCATTTTAATTTGCATTTTTTAGGCTGCATTATGAGTTTGAGAGGGTTTTCCTTCATCTTTATTGTGGACTTTTATTCAACTGTGGTCATGTTTTGATCTTCATTTCCTTATCTTCTTTCATGATCTCAATCAAAATTTGCTATCTTACACAGATGATTGATTTTGGGGCATTCTCTTTCTTAAGGCAAATTCTCTTTCTTCTCTCCATTTCTTTCCACCTCTTCCAAACTTCTATCTTCCATTTTCTCTCACCCCACTTCTTTTCTTCTAATTGAACCTTGGGGCATAATCTTTCGTGCTTGATGATCTGCCTTGGTTCTGTGATCCTTATATCTTTCATCTTACATCAAAAACCTTATCTTTAGTTTGATTTAATCAAATTTATCAATTTTTTCTTTCTCCTCTATCTCATTTTGATTTTGATCACGAGGGGTAGTACCTATCAAACTTCAATCCTTGATTTAGCTTTATCAATCCTATCAATTACTCTGCTTGGGGCAACCTTTCTTGAGATTCTTATCTTGGACATGTCAATTACCTATTTACATGGGTGTTTACCTTGTCTTTTTCAAACAACTTATGTTTGTCTTGTTGTTTTCCCATAAATATCACACGTCTGGGTTGTTTTGTGATCCCAAATCAATCTCACACTTCAATTGCATTCTTTGACTACATGTGTTCCCATAAAGATCACACATTAGTCAAAGAGGGGCAAATGTATGCACCCTAAAATGGTCGCTTGGACTATGGGCCCCCATTTATCAAATTATCAAATTCCTGAATCAATGCTTTGCAACATTTTAATTCAAATCAATTTCCTTGATCAAATCGTAATTAATTTGACTATTTCAATATTTCCTAAGGTTTTATCATTTCATCAATTATCTTATTTAATTAAAAGAAAATAATTCCTTTTTATTAAATAAAATAATCTTATTTAATTAAAATTATTTTTTAATTAAATAATCTTATCTTATTTAATTAAAATCTCTCTTAATTAAATAATATTATCTCATTTAATTAAAATATCTCTTTTAATTAAATTAAATAATCTTATTTAATTAAAAGAAAATCCCTCTTTTAATTAAATAAAACCCCCACTTAAATTCTTTTTTGTTGAAAAAGAAAATAAATTAAATAAAAATAAACAAAGTTCCTTTTCTTCACATATCTTACTAAGTGGTGGGATTTTTGCCTCTTAATCATAGCCTTTGATTTTTCCTTTTGAAGATATGAGCACATGGATCAACCAAGATTTAATCTCCACCATTTCTTATTTTCTTTTTGCCTCTTAATCTCCACCCTCCATTTCTCTTTATAAGGAAAACCTCTCCTTCTCATTTGAATAATCAATAATCAATAATCAAGAAATCAATCATCTTTTTCATGCTATTGTTATGTTGCAGGTTTGGAGAGCAATTTTGGAGGAGATTTTGAGCACTTAAGCTTGGATATTGCAACTTCTTCTTCTTGTCTTCTTCTTTCATGCCCCATGGCAATCCATTTAGATTAATCTTGCACTTGCATGTTAGATTAGATTCATGTTTCCTTTCATATATTAATCTTGCATTTGTATTTCCTTTTATAGAATAATCATGCATTGTTATCATATAGATTAATTTCTTTTCTTTCATTGTTATCATATACAATAGCTTTCATTTGCATGCATACTTGATGATCATGGAGACTAGCACTCTTTCTTTTCCTCTTTGAATCTCTCATTTTATGGTGTACTTGCATCGACACAAACTAGGTCAATCTGTGGGCCTCCATTACAAACCCTTGCACTCCATGGATAGAGAGCTATGAGTTGTCATTCAAGATCTCATTCTTGAGAAATTTTGGATACAATGAATCATAGAAGTGTGGCTTATTTTTAGCACACAAATAGTAGATGTCTGATTTGTGATTTTGAGCCTAAATTTGTTAATACTGCACTTGAGAATCAAGAATGGGTTAGTGTAATGAATGAAGAGATTGACCAAATTAAGAAGAATAAAACATGGACATTAATACCTAGACTGAGTGACAAAAATGTCATTGGAACCAAATGGATTTTTGGAAAAAAACTGAATGAGAATGGAAAAGTCACAAGGAACAAAGCAAGACTGGTATGCAAAAGAAGAAGGTATTGAATATGGAGAAGCCTTTGTACCCATTGCTAGACTAGAAGGAGTAATAATTCTACATGCTTATGCTTCTTTTAAAGGATTCAAAGTATACTAAATGGATGTTAAATCTACATTCCGGAATGGAATACTAGAAGAGGAGGTATACATTGAACAACTTGAAGGGTTTGTTGATCCTAATAAGAAGAACATGGTTTGTAAGCTACAAAAAGCCTTGTATGGATTAAAACAAGCACCGAGAGCATGGTATGAAAGACTCCACTATTATCTCATTAGTACTAGATTTGTTAGAACAAGTGATAACAAGAATCTGTAATTGAAAGGAGATACTGATGATAAGATTTTGATTGCTGAGATATTTGTTGATGATATCATATTTGGAGGTGATGATATGCTAAGAAAATCATTTGCTGATGAAATGAGAAAACAATTTGAGATGTCAATGTTTGGAGAGATCATTTTTTTATTGGTCTATCGATTCTACAATAGGATGAAGGCATCTACATCACACAATCCAAATACATCAAAGAAAATCTGAAGATATTCAAGATGGATGACTCCAAACAAGTTGGAAAACTGATGGCAATTGGATGCAAATTGACAAAGGAAGACAAGACAACTGAGGTAAACCAGACCGTATACCGATATATGATTGGTAAGCTAATGTATGTTGTACACACTAGACCCTATATAACACATGAAGTTGGTATAGTTGCAAGATTCTCTGCTAATCCTAAGGAATCACATATGACTGGTATTAAAAGAATTTTGAGATATCTGAAGAATACCGAAGACTATGGTTTGTGATATAATAAAGAAGGCAAATTTGAACTACAATTTTATACTCATGTTGATTGGGCTGGAAACATGGATGATAGAAAGAGCACTACATGAGGAGCATTCTTTATGGGTGACAAACTTCTCACATGGATAAGTAAAAAGAAAGCATGCATCTCACAATCAACTGTAGAAATAGAATATGTAGCTACTGCTGCAAATTGCTCTAACATTGCATGGATCAATAAATTACTGGAAGGTATGAATGAAGAGATTCTTGTTCACCAGTAATCATCTATTGTGATAATACAAGCTCTATTTCAAAGAACCATGTGATGCATCCTAAAACAAATCACATAGCTATTAAGTATGATTACTTGAGGGAACAAGTACAAGAGAAAGAGGTAATACTAGAATATGTGCAATCTAAGGAACAACTAGCAGACATATTCACAAAACCATTTCCAAAAGATACATTTGATTACTTGAGGAATATACTAGGGGTTCATCCCTTGTCTACTGGTCACTAAGCTAACTTGGAAGCTGCATCAGCCTACACATTATTAGAAGATCAATCATGTTTGATACAAGTTGAGATATAGACTGCAATGACATATCAATACAATGAAGGTACTTATCTAAAACACACACAAGAGATATTGTTGGCTACCAAAGAGTTGTATTGCTGATGGAGAGGAAATCCAATGATATATTTTTTGTTTGGCATTGTTGTCAAAGGGAGAGAAATATTGAAAGAAATATCCATTAGGGAGAGGAACATCCAAAGGGAGAGAAATGAAACATCTATCTAGAAAATGGAGAAGAGATTCTACAAGAAAGGGAGAGATAGAAGTAGAAGACAAAATTTCTACACCTATCCATTGAAGGGAATGAAGAAAGGGAGAGCACACAGTAAGAATCAAATATAAGTTAGAAGAGATTATCGAGAGTCAGATATTTGAATTGTTTATAGAACAATAAGTTTGGTATGTTATGACATATTTCATATTGTGTTGATATTGTGTTGCCATCAATGCCAAAGGGAGAGATTGATGAACTATAACTAATTGAATGTTTGAAGATGATAAGTTGATGATCAGCGAGTTGCAAAAGTGAATACAAGACATTAAATCAGTTAATATATTGTATTGTCATTGATGTCAACTTGATATGGGTTGATTTTTTTTTAAAATATTTTCATTAACCATAAAGATCTGAAAAGACAAAGTTATGTCTTTGGTAATGTATACGCCAAGTAGTTTACAGTGAACACCAAGAAGAGAAGTTCACAGTCTAAACTGAGCAAGTGATTACCGAGCATAAATGAAGTCATTGACCGAGCACAACTGAAGTCTTTGACTGAAACTAACTGGAGTTAGAAAATGAAAAAAATTACTTAGCTAGCAGAGCTATATTTAGAGTTAATTGATTGATTGTTTTATTTTCATCAATCAGATAAGCTAAAGATAAGAAGGAGATTTAAAGCTAGTTTTATTCACAGTTAACAAGGAGAGATTTGTGAAATAAAACTAAAGTAGAGCTTTACAAAATAAAGCAAAGCACGATGAGATGTGTGGATCAAGAAGTGATCTACGATGAAAAAAAAATATTGAATGGTGAAATCATATCTATATAAAGAGAAAAGGAATTCATTATGAAAAAAATAATGCTAAGTATATTCTGGTGAAGATAGAATTCTTCATACAGATCTGATCATACAGGCTGAAGAACAGAGCCAAGAAATTTTGCAGACACCGAGAAAAAAAGGACAAATCATTCACCGAGAAGAACAAATAAGGGAGAAAATGAACTGAAGAGAATATTGATCAGAGAGATATTATAGGACTAACAATAGATCTGAATATTTGCAAGTTAAAGTTGTATTTTGAATAGATCATTTATTGTATCAATTTAAAAATTGATTGAGAAAATATCTTAACCAAGTGGGATTTAACCATCCTTATTGTATTGAGATACTCAAGAGTATCAAAAGGTTTCTCTTTTTAACAACATAGTGAATGCTAGGTCAAAAGACAAACTGTTAGAGTTGAATCCTCTAACAAGGTTGCACTTAACATTGTGTTTGTAACCTTTAATAGGGTTGGCTCTTCATCGAGCTCATTTCAGAAGAGTGAAAATCTTGGGTTACCATCCCAAGTGGTTTTTTCCTTAACAGTGTTTCTATATTAAAATCTATGTTTCAAATGTGTATATGGTTCATTACTTTGATGTTTTTCTTTTTACATTACTAAAAAAAGATAGTTCAGTAAACACTAAGTTTACACATTACTAAAATAGGATGGGTTGGTAAAAAAAAAGTCAAATATTATTCCTAGGACTTATCCCCTTTCTCCCCCTCTTGGTCTATAACATCAAGTATAGTAGGAATATTATGATTGTGATATTGCTATCAGGATTCAACTATGTATTTTTTTTAGTCAAACTCATTGACCCATGTTTCATGAGAAGTGGTTCACACAAACCAATCTCTCATGAGAATGAATGGAACACTTAGCACTCAAAGTATCTAGGTGATGCTCATAGAGGTGAAGCACAGGGAATTTGTAACGCCCTACCAGGGAACCTAAGAGAGATTAACCTAGAACATGTCACTATGTGTGCTGAATAATTTTTTTTTAAAGTTAACATAAAGAAAAATACAATCATGCAGAAGTGAATACCATTTATACATGTCTTACACTCACATAGATTACATGACTCAAGGGTTCCATGATGTTGAATTACTTAAAGCAAAACATAACTAACAATATAACAAAAGATTCCATCTGATTAAGCATAACAAATACAAATTTCATAACCATAAATACAAATCTCATGGATAACCATGAAACCACCATGAACTCACATCCACTGCACATGTCACAGGGTATGTAGTAATCACTCTAAACTACTTAATATTACAATTTCCAGATTAGGTATCACATGCGATACACTAATACAAGACATACAATAATCAAATTACATAATAAATGATGAAGGAACATAAAGAGCTCATCTACAAGAAACCATCAAGCACTTGGTACAAGGACGTCGAATCTCAATGGATAAAGAATCACTACCACCCGTCCATGTGGAACCACAAAGGTCCACCCCATCGTGCTGAGGAGATAACAACAGATCCCAATCAGATATCCAAAACCAACAAGGCATAACCACTAAGCAAGGGATCATGATAGCTCTCTAATCTGGTGTACTAATCATCACAAAAGGTAAGACTCACTAATCCAGAGGCAACTGAAAATGTAGGAAATCTAGCATGTGTAAAGGAAGGTGTCATCATGTAGGTCTACCCTTAAGTTCAGCCCAGATAATCA
>MU223504.1:109380-145667 GCA_018584345.1 Thuja plicata
TATAATTGATATTATTTATATATTAATATACATATATAGTTAAATAATTAGTAAAGATTAATGAATAGACATGTCCCTTTAAAAGACATGTCTTCTTATCATTGTCTTGTATAAGTACAAAGAGATCAATGCATTTGGAAAATATAGACAATATAACAATGCCATTACATTTGCAATCGATCGTAAAATAACATAAAGGATTAAGGTCGAGTTGTATACCTTGGATCAAGAGTTAACATTGTAATGCATGATTCTAGAATAGGTCAAATACTTGTATAAATAGATGCTCAATAAATTATGAACATGTTGTTTGATGATGATTGTAGCCACTGAGAGCATCTAAGGATTAGACAAGAGAATTCATGCAAGAGCACAAACAAAGATCAAATCAATTGTCAAGAACAGAACACAGGCTACCAACAAGCAGGAAAAGGTATTAATCAATCACTATAGGTGATATTCATGTACTGTGAGCTTTAAAGGATCTATAATCAGGAATTATATATTTCATACTATCAGGTCAAACATATTGTACACATTCTAACAAGTGGGGTACACTTAAGAAATCCTTTCAAGGAAGGTGGACTCAATAGTCCTATTGTAAATCTCTTAACCAAGTGCACACTTCATTAGTGTTGTTAAAATCTCTTAACAGATTAGATCCTAATAGGTCTCCACATTAATAGTCCTAACAGGGTATATCATCATAAGTGATCAATTGTAAGCCTTTACCAGCTCCCTTCCATTCTACAGATAGTGAATTTTTATGGGTGCCATCCCCAACACAGTTTTTACTTCCTAACAAGATTTTTCTACGATATCATATATTATGTTATGTGTATATTACTTTCATGAATGTTTCATATAATTAAGTTTATGAATTGATACTACATGCATAAGAAAGAACATCATATATGGTCAGTAATACAGTAAAGATTGATTACTAATGATGAAAGGTGAAAAGTGTTACAAGTTTTAGAGGTACTGATTCACCCCTCCCCTCTCAGTTTACTTCCCATTAATCCCAACAATTTGTATCAGAGCTAAGTCTCTTCTTGGAAAGCTTAAAGGCTTAAGAGAAAAGATCATACAATGGAGAAGTACAAACTTGATAAAAATATTGAGAATAAAAAGCTTGAAATTCAGATATTCTATGAATAGTATAAAGAACTTAGAATTGATATGATACAACTACTGGATGAAAGAAATACTATGACATCTCGCTATATGAGACAAATTATCTTGAGGAAGAGATTCCATATTTCTTTGAGTCTTCAGGATAAAATAAAAGCAAGGCATCAGATACATCAGAAGAAAGCATCACAAGCCTAACTAAGATCAATCTACATTTGGCTGGACAAGTCGAATCTCTGCAAATTGGTCATGAGACACAGATGGTAAGAATAATTGATGTCATGAACAATGCAAGGCAAGTTGAACAAGAAAGAAATCTAGAAATTGATGATAGAAGAAAGATCATAGACAAGCTACAAGAAAAGGAGTCTGAGATACAAGACTTATAGAGCATCACCATGAGGTAACTAATCAGATTATTCTTATGAGTCAAGAAGCAAACAGAATGAATGCGGAACTCATTGAAAGAATATAGATTATCGGTGAACTAAGAGAAGAGAATAAAAAACTAAAGCATGAGGCTAGAATTCTACAATAGCATAATGATATGATTAAGAGAGCTGAAGAGAGTACAAAAAGGATGGATGAATTCTTGAATGCACAAAGAAGACCCAACACCAACACTAGACTAGGGTACATGGAGCATGGAGAGTAATCAAATGAAGCTGATCCAAAAGATCCCTATACCAATCCTAGAGCAAGAAAGATGACATGCAATCACTATGGAAAGCAAGGCCACAACTCAAATGTCTGTAGGAGTGAAGAAAAAGGTATTCCTAAATCCACATTTACATTCATTGGAAATTGTTATAATTGTGGTAAGAAAGGACATAAAGCACATGAATGTAAATCAAAGGTGAAAGAACCTAAGAAGAAAACCTATATGGAAAATTATTATCCCACCTAAAAAATGCATGGGCACACATCTATGGAATGTAGGAAGAAAAAAATTGAAGCATAGAAACCCAAAAATAAAGAAAATGCATACAAACTGAGAATAGTCGGTAATTCATATGTTTGGGATTATAATATATGGATAAACTACACAACATGTGGTAGATATGGTCACATATCTACAAACTGCATGAGATTATGGACCAAAAGGTCTAGAGGCTAGACCAACCTGGGAATGACATGTTTGCACTGTCATAAGGTTGGACATCTAAGGCAGGACTGCAGAGACTGAATAATAGAAAACACCACTTTTGCAAATGGTAACACAATTGAAGACATCAAGAAAATGAGAAAGAAAATGTGGAGGAAAGATTCAACCACTGAAGAAGCTGGACCAAGCAATGTAGTAGGTGACACCTGATCCCATGGATCTGGTGACATCACCACCCCTACCTAAAGATGAACAAGTAAGTATGGAACTGCACTACACCAAGTCATATTTTGCATCAGTTCCATTATACAAATTAATACATAGTCAAATCTACATGAATAAAGATGCATATTATGTTACTTGTTACAATTTTGAGAAATCAACCCCACCGGTAAACAGATACCAAAAAATCATCGGTGAATATAAAGGATGAGTTGTTTACACTTACCGAGAATTGTTGATCAATACATAAAATGGCTAAGTTTCTAATATAACCCGACACCCGTCGGTACGAAAGCAAAGTTATAAATTTGTCTTGACACAAACCCGATATACGTTGGTAAAAGGAACATTCTTAACAGCCATCTCGAGCATCTTGTCAACACTGAGAATGTTATATGAAGAGTCTTCCCAATGAACTCTATCTTCATGACCCGATGAGTTGTTGAGCATTTATGACAGACTTAGGGCAAAAGTCTATAAATACTCGATGGGAGCACTTCATTCTGCACATGCAATTTGAGAAGAAAGAGAAGAGAGAAAATAGAGTGATAAGAGAGTATTTAGCAGAGTGACCTCGACTCAATCCAATGAATTCCAAACATATCACTCACCAGCCACACAGATCGAAGTAAGTACCAGAAATACTGAAGAACTCTGTTATCATTTATGGAAAAGCCCTAAATTTGAAATATGATGGCAACCACTTCAAGAACTATGAAATTGAAGAATGATAATAAGAATGCAGTTAAGTTAATAAAGAACAACACCTATGTGGAGCCCAAGTATAAGATATGCCCAGAGATCGCATCGCAACCTGATGATTCTGGCACATTTTCAAAAATTCCACCTAGGGTTTTGCTGATAGAAGATGTAAGGTCTTATATTCACTGCAAGATCACTGAAATAGGTGATCTGGAGATAGATCAAGCTTATAATAAGTTGTGTGATCCAAAAGGAAACCTGAAAGAAGAACACAAGCATCTGCAAGTTAAAGGGATAACTAATTCCCTATATTTCCTAAGGGTTTTCAAAACTGACCAGACTAGGTTAGTTCTAAGTAGAATGCATGACCAGAAGTTATGGTTGGATGAACCTAAGAAGATCACTGAGGATGTGTTACATATTGTAACTGGTTATCCCATAACCAACAAGCCTAAGGCACACAAGCATCCCTCTCAGAAAGAAGTTGAAAAGATCACAAATGTTGTGTGGGATAACATAGGTCTTAAGGTGAATACCATCACCGATGAGGAATTAAGGTTTGGTACATGTGTGATAGGTTACAAGATCTTCCAAGCAAGCAAGCTTAACAACATTGCATCAACAATAGTAAGCACAACCTACAAGATAGTAACAAAGGGAATACAGATGGATCTTTGTGAGATCCTATGGAAGCAAATTGATGAGAATATGACAACAATCAGGTCTGCAAAGACTAACATATGTAAGTTCGGCTCACTCATCATGTGCATATTCTTTTACTTTCAAGAATACTTTCCTTCAGTAGGAAAATTAAAATGTGGTACTATAAAACTAGTCACATTGCATATTAGTGAACTTATCAAGTCTCTAGGTGACAATTTTAATTCAGTGATGACTGAATACTTCCTTGACTTCAAGGAAAAGATGATGGAAAGAGTGAGGATCCCTGAACAGTTGATTGAACAACATAGGGATGAAATATGTTTCATGGTGGATACAGACTTCACTCACATTAAACCAGTTGTACCTAGGACAGCCTGGTTAGCACTTCTTGACTATGAGATTAACATAGATCAAGCAACCAATGCAATTGATGCATTGATAAATGAGCCACTTGATAGTAAATAACCAAGATTTGGAACTTATGAAGAGGCTAAGTCTAAGATAAAAATAGGCCTAGTCATCAAGAAGATTGTCAACAAGAAGAAAAAATGGTAAAGAATCTTGAAAAGATTATGTCGGTCAATGAGGAGGAAAAAGAACAAATAGAAGAAACTAAGCAACAGGGTAACATCAGTGAAGGACAAGATGAGAAACAACCAGATTCTAAGGACACTAAATCTGATAGACCTCCACCTCCTACAAAGAAACCAAGAACCATAGTGGCTCAAAGAACAAGGAGCCAAATAGTAAAAGCGACTACACCTCTCAAGAAAGGTCAAGTGAGGACCTATAAGAGGAAGCAGCAAACATAGAAGAAAACTATGAAACCAACACCTATAAAAAGGAGGAAAAGACTAGTTAGGACCAAAGCTAACATAGAAGATTCAAAAGAGGATGAGCCTGATGTAGAGAAGAAAAGCTCATCCCCTAGAACTACGAATGAAATTGCAAATACAATTGTAGCTACCAGTACAATGACTGATAGGAGAATTAGACAATGGGATAAACTTGATCTAGAGGACCAACATAAGATACAAGATACAATAATCAGGGCTATGGTCAAGTTCAAATATGTACCAGTAGAGTTTATAAGCCAAATACCCAAATAATTGGGTGACAAAATTTCACAACAATGGTCATATGCTCTACACACAAAAAAGGAAGCAAGGGAGAGGGTACTTGTCACACTCATGCCTCCTGAATCAAAGATGGAAGAGATCAAAGAAATAATGAAAAAGCACTCAAGTAAATTTGTAGCTAAGATAAGATCTTACAAAGTGCTAGAAGATAAGTTTATTGAGCTGGATAGCATGATCGAGGCCAAATGGAGACAAATCCTAGATCTACCTATAGAGTCAACAAGTTGTAAGAATCAATTACTTCTCACCGACACACCTCATGTAGAGGAGGAGAAAGACAAGGAAAGTCCTAAGCACATTTCTTTGGAGAATGTAGATAGTAATAAGCCCATTGACTTAGACAAAGTCATGGATGATATTGACATTCAAGACATCACTTATTATGATCCAGATAAAGATCCACAAAAAGAAGATGATGTAATATTTATCTCTCTTAAGGATCAAATCAAGCATCAAGAATTGGAGACAAAAACAAATAACGACATGGATGTTGCTGATGAAATATGGCCAGACACTTTAACTATTGACATCACATGTCTGGACCCTGCCGATCAAATACAAAAAGATGAAGATGTCACTGCTAATAAGATCAAATCGATGAGTAGGACACACTTCTAGATGCAGCACAAGTGGGAATACAAAATAAAATTTTAGTATTGATGAAGGAAATTGATCTACTGGAAGGAAATGAAGAGTAAAATGTAGTAGATACAAGCATACCCAAAGATAAGGGTGATGTAGAGGCAAAAGACACAACCGATGAACCAAAAGATACAACTATAGAACAAGCTACAACCGATGATCAGAAAGACAAGTCTACTAATATGAATAAAGAAGAGGATAAACAAGTAGATCAAGAGGACAAGCAGAAGGAAAAAGGTGAAGAGGCAAAGACATATGAATAGGAAAATAAGATAGAAGAGAAATCTATAGAAACACCCAAGGTTGATGGAGAGACGTCTTCACCAAACCAACAGGTGAACCCTGAGCAGAAAACACAAGAAGCTTCTTCAACAAAGCCTTCACTGAGCGCCTCAGAAAAGAAAAATGAACTAGCAATGGTAGTTCATACATCTGTGTCCATACAAATCTCAAGGAAGAAGAAGAGAAAGAAAAAGAATCCATTCACTCTGGATGAAATTATTGAGATTCCAGTATGTGATCCCAGGACATTGGATCCTACTGAATTGACAAAGAATGCAAAAATTTGTGAAAGAAAATCCATGCAAGACAAGTTGAGAAAAGCCACCAAGGAAGCAAAGGTACTTGAAGTTGCACAAGGAATACTTCAACAAATTATACCTGATATAGATGTTGATCAAACAACCCCCATGCTTGATCAATTAGTGGTTCTCACTGATGCAATCACATCTCATAACATAGATGCTAAGAAGGTTACGGAAGCTAGAATTGAGAAGAAGTATGAATTCAAGTTAGCTGAGAAGATAAGCCAAGAAGTGACACTTTAAAAGGTTAAGCTTTCAGGACTGGTAAGCTTAGTATATCCAATTATTTTAGAAGCAATAGCCTTAATATAGAAATTATGCACGTTAGATCAACTCATAAAGGAGTATACCGACAAGATAGCACATATAGATGTTGATCTTCAAACAAGTGTACAAAGTCTCACAAAAAGTGAAGAGGCAATCAAATTGCACAATGAACAGCTCAAGCAAGCTCAAAAGCTGAGACAAGACATACAGATTGTAGAAACCAAGCTCAAAGATGAGGTAAATGAGCTTCAAGAACAACTCTTACCTACACTCTCACTACTGCAAGAACATATTACAGAGGCAAGATAAATTACTGCCACCCCAGAAATCTCTATCCTAGACAAAATTTATGATATGCCTGCCTGAATTGAGAGAGAGCACATGGCACTAGAACTCCTCAAAGAAAAATGGGAAAACATGCACAAAGATATCAAGAACACCCACTCCCACATTCTTGACACATTGTAAGTTACACATTTTTGTCACATTTTTGACAACTTATAAGTTGTACATTTTTGTCACGAGTATCAAATAAAGGGGGAAATGATATGTACAGTCAATTAGTAAAAGGGGGAAATAAAAGGAAGAAATGATTTGTACATTCAGTCATTTGAAAGAGGAGAGAACCTTAAAAAGGCAATGTATAGTACAAAGGAAAGTATACATGTACATATACTTATACTATACTGATACATACAGTTAGGGGAGTCATATAATGACAAGGATATATACATGGTATACATACTAAACACTTTAGTATTTTGCACATATCAAGTTTTGATACTAATGTCAAAGGGGGGATTGAAGACATTATATTTTTCCATTATTATATGCAAGGAAAAAAATGATAAACACCATCAGTTTATACTACACTAACAGACAGGGCACAACACTACCCGACGCCAAGGTTACCAATACTGCCAAGTACAAAGCATCCTGAAAAACATTGTTCAATGTTACCTGATGACAAAAAGGATAAGGGAACCCGACAAGTAACCAACAGTGCATCTCAACAAAACAATCAAAGAGTGGAACCCGATAGATGAAGGGAACCTGAAAATCATTTCAATGAAGGAACATCGATAGACTTTCAGTTCACACCATTGATCAAGAACTGACAGTCAGTTACATCCTACAAAAAGTGGATCTGACTTTCCATGTCAGATAAATCACTGAAGTTTTATATTTATCTTCTTGATTTGTTTTAAATCCATTATGTGTGGAGAAAGCAATGTAATTATTATTTTTTTATCAGTATAACTATTTTAAAACATGAAAACTAAAGGATCAAGGTCAAGTTGTATACCTTGGATCAAGAGTCAACATTGTAATGCGTAATTCTAGAATAGGTCAAATACTTTTATAAATATATGTTCAATCAAATATTAACATGTTGTTCGATGAAGATTGTAGCCACTAAGAGCATCTAAGGATTAGACAAGAGAATTCATGCAACAACACAGACAAAGATCAAATCAGTTGTCAAGAATAGAACATAGGCTACCAACGAGCAGGGAAAGGTATTAATTAATCACTATAGGTGATATTCATTTGCTGTGAGCTTTAAAGGATCTATAATCAGCAATTATAAATTGCATACTATCAGGTCAAACATATTGTACACATTCTAACAAGTGGGGTACACTTAAGAAATATTTTCAAGGAAGGTGGAATTAACAGTCCTATTGTAAATCTCTTAACCGAGTGCACACTTCATTAGTGTTGTTAAAATCTCTTAACAAAGTAGGTCGTAATAGGTCTCAAAATTAATACTCCTAACATGGTAGATCATCAAAAGTGATCAATTCTAAGCCTTTATCGTCTCCCTTCCATTCTGTAGATAGTGAATTTTTGTGGGTGCCATCCCCACCACAGTTTTTACTTCCTAATAGGAGTTTTCTGTGATATCACATCTTGTGTTATGTGTCTATTACTTTCATGAATTTTTATATGAATGTTGCATATAATTAATTTTATGAATTAATACTACATGTATAAGAAAGAACATCAGATATGGTCAGTAATACAGTAAAGATTGATTACTAATGATAAAAGGTGAAAAGTGTTAAAAGTTTTAGAGGTACTGATTCACCCCTCCCCTCTCAGTACTACTTCCCATTAATCCCAACAATAATAGAGTATATCATCTTGTGGGTTTGTCCCCACTGTGGATTATCCCTTGATTGAGTTTTGACACAAAATAATATTGGTGTTATGCATGTTCATGATGTGTTTCTTTTTTATGCTTTCATGGTTAATTATCATATAAGAGAAAAGGTTTAAGTCTCTTGAGTATTGAGACAACTTATTCACCCCTCCTCCCCCTTAGTTTTCTGCCCTATTTCAACAATTGGTATCAGAGAAGGTTCCTCTAAAGAAGCTTAATCAATTGAATTGATTTGGGATGGAAAGTTACAAGAAGGAAAGTTTAAGGTTTGATGGTGCAAACTACGCTCTTTGGAAAGGTCCCATGGAATCTCACTTGAGATTCATTGGTGAAGCTTTTGGGGAGATTATCAAAAATAGTATGTGCCTCGTACAACTCCTACAACTCTAGATGAGATCAAGAAGGTTGAATACAATATTAGAGATAACGAAGTGTTGTTGAGTTCTCTGACTGATACTGAGATGATGAATGTTATAGAATTGAAGGCTTCTCATGAGATCTAGAAGAAGTTGGAAACTTTGTATGAAGGTGATAGCCATGTGAAGATGGAAAAGTTTCAAAGTCTAAAAGGAAAATATGAGATGTTGAGGATGAGCGAAGATAAGAACGTTAATTATTTCATGTAGAAGGTGAATGAACTTGTGTGTAATATCAAAGGTGTTGGTGGACAGTTGGATGAATTCAAGATTGTTTCTAAAGTGTTCATATCCTTTCCTGCATCCTACAAACAAAATTTTTTTTCTATTGAGGAGATCAAAATTGTAACAAATTTAACTAAAGACATGTTAATTGGTAAGCTTACAACTTTTGAAATGAGTGAGTTTAGTAATTCACTTCCTAAGATAGAATCTACATTCAAGGATACTATTTCTAGAAAGGATAAGCAGAGATGTAATCTGGGAGAAATTGCTACAAGAAGGGTATCTAGATATGAGAATGAGATCAAGGAGATTGAAGATGAAGAGTGATAGCTTAAGGAACTTGAAGCCCCTATTTCCAAGAGATTTCCAAAAGCTATTGGTCAGTATGAATGAAAATGCCTCTTAAATGTTTTTCTTGTAATAAGATAGGTCATTTTGCTTCAAGATGTCTAGAAAGAGTGCCTAAAGCTATACCTAAGAAGCCTAGATTTTAGAAGACATATTATTATAATAAAGAAGGTGTGATAGATTTTGAATCTAATAAAGGTGGTTCAAGTGATAATGAATGGGTATCTATTGCTATCAAAGAATATGATCAACTACATAAAAATTCTAATATCTACATGAATGAGGAAAGAGCTTTGGTCATGCAAGTTGAAGAGAAGGATGAATGGATGATTGAGAGCGGATGTTCACATCATATGATAGGTGATAAGAATAATTCTGTGAGTTTGGAAAGGTATGGTGGTGGTGTTGTGAGGTTTGGTGATGATACACCTTGTCTATTCCATGGAAGAGGATCCATTACTCTTGATGATAAGAACACTATTGATGATGTCCTATATGTTGAAGGTATAAAGCATAATATTTTGAGTTTTGGACAATTGGTTGATAACATATATGATCTAGAATTCAAGAATAGGAAGTGTAGAATCTTGTGAAGCTTAGGAATTGAAGTTGCATTAGGTATAAAAAAAGATATAATGTCTTTCATTTTAATAGTGTTGAGAAGAGATTATTGATTCTTCAAATTGATGAAAGTTAGTTGTAGCATAAAAGGATGTATCATGTAAATTTTGATAATATTGTTAAGATAGTTTCTACTGGGGTTGTGAGAGATCTCCCTATGTTGAAGAGACTTTCTAACCCTATGTGCAAGGAATTTTAGTTGGGAAAACAAGCTAGAGATACTTTCAGAAGTAATAATTATGGATCAAGTAGATTCTTGGATCTTTTGCACACTAATTTTTGTGGCCCTTCTGGAGTTAGAAGGTTTTAGGGAGACATATATTTCATGTTGCTGATTGATGATTATTCTAGGATGATATTGATTACTTTATTAGGAGAGAAGTCTGAGGCTCTAGACAAATTCAAGATTTTCAAGGCTATGGTTGAAACAAAGACAAGTTTGAATTTGAAGTGGCTGACATCTAGCAGAGGTGGTGAATTTACTTTTAGCAATTTTAATACATTTTGTAAAGAACATGGGATAAGAAGGCAGATGTCTGCTCCATGGACCCCTCAATATAATGGAGTAGTGGAAGAAAGAAAAAAACCATTCTAGATACTACAACGACAATGATGTTGGAAGGAAATGTTTTGCATGCCTATTGGAGAGAAGCCATGAGTATTACAATTTGCACACTTAACTAAGTGCATATCAATGGTAATATTGGTAAGAATCCTTATGAATTATGGTTTGGTCTTTTTCCCACTATTAAATATTTTGCAATTTTGGAAGTAAGTGTTATATCAAGAGGGGTGAAGATTTAGGAAATTTTGATGCTAGATGTGATGAAGGAATGTTTCGTTGTTATTCATGTTAGGTCTGGTTAAATTTTTTTGAAGAAATAAGTCCTTGGTCTATGTTTGCAAAGGAGTCTTATGAGGATACTGTAAAAACCCTTGCCTTAATATTTCAAAATTTAGAATTTGTTCCTAAAACCCTAAGCGTCAAAATGACTTTGAATTATGTATTACCTTTTTTCCACTTAAGTCATGTATATTGCATGTGTTCATTTAAAAATGTTCATGTCCAATAGTTTTGTGAGTATCCTAACATTGTGATCTTTTATTATCCCCAAGTCTAAAGTCTGTAAATGTTTTATTAAATCCACCATTTGTCGAGCTAATGTGTTTTGATCTGACGCACACTTAATAAATTATTCCCGAGGTGCACTATATCTATCTCATAAGCCATTAAGTGATGATGTCATGTGTCTTTGGTGGGTTCGACTATCAGAAAGGGCTTCAATTAAATAGTGAGAAGATCTTGTTTTATTGGACGATTGACTTAATTGCTTAATCTCAACATGATCGACATCTACCCTATAAGTGATTAAGTCTAAGTGACATGTGTCATTGGAGTAATGTGGGCCCTGATGTAGGTAGTTTGATGGAGATTAAAGCATGGACATATCTAACGGTTGACTTGATCACTTATGGCTAAGATGCACACCATCTAAAGTATAAGACACTAAGCGGTAGCGACATGTGGCAATTGATGGGCCCAGGTATTGTGAATGACTATTGATTAAGGTGTAGATAGATTTATTTTTATCCAACAGATGATGTAATGGCTTATCCCAAAGATGTGCAAGATCTACCAATTAAGCCATTAATCCATGATGATGCATCTCTTGATGATGACATGTATTACATTAACGGTAAAGGTGAGTGTAGGTTAACAGGTGGAAAGTTCGAAGAAGATCTAATAGCTGACTTGATCGCTTAACAACAAAGTAAACATGATCTATCACTTAAGTGATTAAGCCATGATGCCACATGTCCTATTGGGTCTAGACAAGGTTGTAAAGAAGGAACTAAAGGAAAAGCAAGTGCAGAATGATCCGACGGTCAACTTAATTGCTTAAAGGAAAAGTGATCAACATCTAAAGGATAAGAGATTAATTCATGGTGACATATGGCAGAGGGTGGGCCCTGTATAGTGCAAAGATGAGTTAAAGAAGGTACAGTTGTAGAAAGATTGAATGACCCACTTAATGACTTAAAGGAAAGATGTGCGAGATCTAGCATCTAAGCCATTAAGCAGTGTTGACGCATGTCCAAGTTGATGAGTTGTGACCATAGTTAGTGAACTCAAGGTAAAATAACTTGTGTCTAGGTTAAGATAGATCTGACAGTTGACTTGATCACTTATGGAGAATATGTACAAGATCTATCATTTAAGCAATCAAGTCATGCTGACACATGTCCCAAATGAATAGTTGTTTCTGGGAAGAAATGAGAGTTTCCTGATGAAGGAGATGTTGTTGAAGATCTATGGTCCAAATTCAAAGTTCTCAAAATGGTCATCAGTGAACCGTTAAGCTATGAGTTTTGAACTAGGATAATTGATTGCAGAGTGTGTGGCCACTTTAGTTGAATTCAATGTGAAAGAATGATTTGATTGAAGCCATATAATTCATTGATTAAACTCAAATCTGCCATAATCATCAAAGTCATTCAAGCAAAGATCAAAATTGCAGTGATATTGAGTTCTTTGCAACACATTGCAAAATGGGTAAGTCTTCTATGATATAACAGAAACTCATGCTTTCAGTAAGGTTTGGAATTTTGAAAGAGTTACAAAATTGTTGATAAAATTTGAATATCATTCTCGTAAGAAACCCTAGATTCATAAAATGGCCCCTGGGATTGAATTCTCCAGAAATGTTGAGTAAAAAGATAGAAATGTATGAGATGACCTTATACAATAATTGACTGGGTCTACAAATGATGCTACCTAGATTAAAATAATTGTTCCAGTACATCCTCATTTTAGGGTCGGGGAGGGTTTGTGTGATATGGGTAGATGGGCCAAAGATGCCAAGACTAGCACAAGTAGTTTAAATTTGTTCAAAACTGCTTATAACCAGAGGAATGCTCCCTCCCCAGATTGCAATATATGGGATCTACATGTGGGAAAATTGATAGTTCCTAGAGTGTTCATGGATACAGACCTATTAATTTCAATAGCCAACATATATGATAGAATATCTAGGGTCTTGAGAGGCACAATGGGGAATGTATTGTTGACTGACATTGTCGATGAAATCATAAAGGTGTTCGGTTTAAGTGACCTCTCAGTTCAAATGGATGATATTGATTTTGACCATTTAAAAGAGGTATACTAGACTCATAAAGAGTACTATAGGAATGAATCCTTGAAAGGTTATTTCAATAAGATAGGGGGTCTAATTGTAGTAGGCCCAAATACACCAGAGTCTTTTAAATAGGACTATTTTAATAGCAAGGCTAGGGGAATGTATAGTGCTTTATTCCATGTGCTAGGAGAAGATGAGGAAACAATGATGCCTTTCCATTTCATGCTTATGGTTGTTCATATTTTGCATCCCCACCTATCAGTTACTTTTGATTATGCTACCTACATTGTTGAGTTAATGCATCAGGGTCTGATAGGTATTAAGGATAAAAAGATACTCAAGCCAATAGGGTGGTACTCCTTGATAATACATATGATTTTGTTTAACAATGCTTCTTACTTTGAAGAAGAAATGGACCTCACCAAGTTTCACGATGATGAGGATATGCCTATTTAGTTGAGGAGTGCTGACTTGTCTTAGGACATAAAAGAGGCCAATTTCATAAATTTTGACAGATCTTTTGCTTCTAGGTTTAGATCATTATTATGTAAGGACAACCCTAGAATTTATGCAGATGTATTGAGACTCTTGAGACCATTGGAGTATGCTCCAAAATTGAAAATTGTCCATAATTGGAGTGATTTTATTTTATACCATGTTTCAACAGTCATTAGGGTTTATGGCTTCAGGGGAACCCATAATGTTCTTCCTTACAGAGTGCCACTAAAGATTGTTCTGGCAGAGATTCTTAGGAAAATAGGAGGATTGAAAGAACAAGCCTTAACAGGAAAATGAAAGGAAGCATTTTCCCTACCCTTACCAAAGTCCATCATTTTATCATTACAAAGGGGGGATGGATCCAATTTGATAAATACCTAGAACCATACCATCTAGCAACATCTATGGTAAGGTGTGCAAATAATGAGGGTTTTATCATTGACATGATCAGGAAAAGAACCAAATTCCTGGCACTTGATCATTAGTTCAATTTTCCAGAGGATATCATAAGAAATGAGTTTGATCTGATTGAACAAGAGATTAAGAAAGAGAAATGGTTAGTGTATAAAAAATATTTGGATTTTATTCATAATTTTGATAGAAAGTATAATCTTTGATGAATATGTTTGAGAACATAATGCAAGCCCTCGATCAGAAGAAAAGGGAAGTGATGCAAGAAGAGCCAGAGAAGGCCAAATCTGTTCTGAGCAGGATGTCACAAGAAAGGGTTGTCCCACCAGGAAGGTATGTGGTATACCAACAAAAGGGTTACAGCATAATTTTTCCCAAAGATGAGAAGGCATCTGAACAAAAGGGGAAAAGGCCAATGGATACCAATGCCAAGAATTTGCCATCCCTAGAAAGGAAGAGGGTAGAGGGAAAAGAGAAACAACAGGGTGATGTCTACTCCCCTTCTCAGTCTCCCCTACATATGGATGACCAAAATATTGCTAAGCAATTGGTAAGAATGGGAAATACTAGACATATTTTTATCACAGCCCAGGAGCTACAAGAGGAAGTGCCAGAGGCACCCATCATGCAACACTAGATCTTATAGTAGTAGAATTTGCAAGGAAAGATTTGGACCCTATTACCAAACAGGCTAGTGAGGAATTTTTATCTGATTGTAAATTTTTTAAGGCTAGGGCCTTCATCCAAATCTTGTACAGAGTTCACATCAATGAGTTCAAGGGAAAATTTCAAAATTTGCAAGAAGGTCAACTTGACAAGAGCAAAGAGACATTGAAAAAGAATTGAAATAGGAGATGATGACCATATTTGATAAGATAACCCCTAAAGAGGGTAGGGAGTTAGTAAAGGAAAAGGGAGTCCTCATATTACCTCAATGGGATGTGGCTAATACCATTGTATTTGATACTATAAGGAAAGAGGCTAAACCAGTGCACACCAATGGGACATCAATTGGTGACCAATTCAGTGAAGATCATGTAGCACTGGAAATATGGTCATAAAAAAGGAATTATAAAAGGAAAACTAGTGAGGATGATCAAGCTGAGCATACAGGTAGCCTCATAGTGAAAAGAGTCTCAGATACCTCAGGGGTGGAAGAAGCTAACCTCACTTTGCAAATAGAAAAATTAAGCTTGAAGGTAGCTGAGAAACAAGAAAGATGCTTTCAAGAGCCTGACAGAAAAGTATGAGGTTGTCATGAAGGCTTATAATGATGAAAAGATCAAATCTATTGAAAAGGATAATAGAATTTCCTTCCTTTAGGGAAGACAAACAGTTCAATTTGTGCCTCATAGGATGATTACACAAGGTCCTCACCAACCATCCTCATCAAGCCCTATCATAACTTAACCTTCTTCCCCTGCACCATCAAACCCAACCACACTAGAGGAGTTGGAGCAAGAAAAAACAAGATTGATTGTTGAAAGAATGAAGCTAGAGAAATAAAAAAAGGAATGGGTTGAACAATCTGCAACTTTCAGGGAAGCAGTGGCATGGGTGTAACAAAATTATTTTGACAAAATAGATAACACCCTCATACATTGTACTCATGAGTTAGTTTCTACTGCCATATATTCACAAGGAAAGAAAATTGTCAACATATTGAATGAATATAATGTAGATAAAGACAATTTGGACCAAATGGTAAATAGATGGAAGGGAAAGAGAGGAGAATTGAAATTCTTCCACACCACTTGCAAAAAGGAGAACAATGTTGACATTGTCTTAACTAACACTTATAAATGTGTCAAATTGTTGATGGACATGGATATAAGGAGCATCATTCTAAGGAAGGTAATGGCCTTGAAAAAGGAATATTAAAAGGACCGGTATGAGATATTCCCAAATATTTTTAAGAAGAATGGAGATATAAAGGATGAAGCATTATGGCATAGGTAAATGAATGAGGCACTGGCAGTAAGAAAAAATAGCATAATTACCCTGGAAAGTACATTGTCATTTGTTCAAATATTTGAGATAGTTGGTAAGGCTAAAGAATTTTTTTGGATTTTGGTCAGAAGAGATTGAGAAGGCAAGTGTCAACTGGAAGGAGATTAACAATAGAAAGGATGAGTTCCTTAGCTTTGCTTGGCCAAGTGATGAGATCTATACCTCTTCGAAGGATAGGTACACTATAGTTGATCCAGAAGAAGGTGATGACATGCAAGTGGATAATGAGGCCTAATAGATTTGGATGATACAGGTAAAGAGTGAAGATCCTACATCACCAACATCAAAGACAATGGACTCTAGGTGGCTCATTCTGAACAACTTTGAAGCAGATGCAAGTACCAAGCAATGAAAAGAAAAAAATATATCAAATATATATTGTAACAAGAGTGGTTATCACTCCATTATCTATTTTGTCTTTTTATTGAGTCATTGATTTTTTCCTTATCCAAATGATTTGTAGCTTGTTGCAATCCTATTCTATAAAAGGATTCACAAGATCATTGGAAAGGGCTGGAAAATTTGTATTGTAAACAATTTGAAAAGTTTTCACTCAAGAGGGGAAAGATAGTATAATTTGTACTAGATAGTGTAAGAAGTTAGAAATAAAGCTGAGAGATCTTTTGCAGGTTATTGAAGAGGTTATCTCTAAGTATTGTTTGTATACTGGAATAAGATTTTCTAAATTTAATACTAAGATCTATATTCTAATCTCTCCTGTGTTATGTGTCTTATGAGTTATGAATTTTATGATTCATTAGCATAGTTTTCTCTGTGTTTATGTACTTATTTGAGAGTTCTGATCTAGGATCAGATTAAATTAGGCTCTGATTAATGCATTGATTCATTTGACACATGCTAGGATTCTATTAGTAGTAGGGGTTTTGGGATAGTTGTATTATGATTTGAAATCTTTGGTGAATATTAATTTTAGTATATTGTATCTGAGTCAGAATATAGCACAATGGATAAAGAATTGTTCTAAAGCTAATAAGTTTTATATTATTGCATATCTAGTTGCACATTGGTTGTATTTTCCTATAAATAAACTTTTAAAACCCATTAAGTCTACATTTTTTTAAGTTTATTACCAATTTCTATCGCATGCTCCATTTCATGGTTGATGTTCAATGGGTAATTAACCAATTATCTAGTATATCCCGGTTATGTTGAGTCATTATCAGATTATTGCTTGATAGTACCAAATTAGATATATCAATAGGTATTACAGGGTACCCCCCCTTGGTGTAGCAGAACCTAAAGAGTAGAAGTATTAAGAGAGTGCTTGTTAGTTGGTCCTTTTCTTGCATGAACAAATATTTGGAGGTGGATCCTCTATAAAATAGTCATAAAGGGAAGAGGTTATTTTTGTTTTTATTGTAACATAAAAAGAAACCAACAAAATGGCGACTCTGCTAGGGATGGAACCCAGAATCTCTGGTTTCACATACCAGTTTTCATTGCAATAAGTGAGTAAGGTTTCTCAAGTTGAGCTGGACTCCTATCCTACTTACTTATCAATACCAGTCAGTTGACCATTTTTATAGAGTTGTATCTTTTCATATCCTAGTGACCTATGTTACCTTTGAAAATATATCATGATAGATGCTTAGAATTTGTTGATATCTGTTACCCGTGAAAACTTTCCATAACAAAATTTGTTACTCAAGTTAGTGTGTATTTTCCCAGCTATTTGTTGGGTGGTGACTTGAGGAAATACCTACATCAATTTTGAGTTACAATTTATCTCATACACAATTGTATAGCTATGAGTTACAAAAATACCAAATCCAGGATGAACAGTTGTCCCGAGAATGAATTGGAAAGTGAGATTCCATCTACTTCTAGAACTGGGAAATCAGTGAACATAAATTTTGGTAGAGTTACTCCCCAAGCTTGGAGGCAGAGAAGGAAGATAAGAATGGATACTCCCATCCCTCCTAATCATTAAGAAGAAAATGTAGAAGTTGAATAAGAAAAACAACTAGGATTGGTAATCTATAGGGAGTATTACTCTCAGAGTGAAAGGGTTGATGATGTTCCTAGATATACCATAAAGGCTGTTCATGGTAAGTCTCAGGGACATGAGACAAGGTCCAGATCCAAAAGTAGAGGTGAAGAGTATAGGAATTCTCCAAGTGATCTGATCTCTCCCTCATCTAAAAGACCACATGCCCATCATCATAGAAGAGAGAACCATAATGGAGGAAAACTCATAATCTGACATGACTCTTGTGGATTCTGAAGAGATTTTTGAAGAAGTGGGTGAGTTGGAGAGGAAGATTTGAGAGAAAATTTCCTTGAGACAAAAAAGAGAAAGAGAAAAGGAGGAAAGAATAGACATTCTTAGATTTAATCTGACCATTTGAAAAGGCAACTATGAGATTTGGAGGCAATGAATGCTACTATTATACCTAAGAAACTTGAACATGAACCTGTCATTCAACAGTTGTATGACATACCAAATCCCAAGGATAAAGTTAAACAAAAAGTAGCAGTTATTGAAATAAAGGAGCCAGTGAGAAAAGGGAGTATAGTAGATCCCATGGTTAAGCTGGATACTAATTTGGAGAGAGACAAAAGAGAGAGGGAGATAATAGCCAAGGAATTAGAGAAGGCTGAGTTGGAAGCCTTGCTCTTGAAATGAAAAAGAAAATTGAATTTATTAGGAAAACCTCTAGTCCTCATCTTGCTGGTGCTAGTCCCAAATGTCTCTGAATTCAGGAATAAATTTACCACCACCTATTGATTTTGGAAATTCTACCACTTCAAGTACTCAAGGTAACATTTCATCTCAAAAGACTCTTGTCTATACTAAAAGGTACAAACAATTTATTTTCCTTGGCATTCCTAGTTATCCAAATGAGATTCCTAAAAAGATTAGGGATAAAATTCCTAAATTTGCTTGGAATAATGTTATAACATGTGAGGAACATCTGAAACATTTTATGGATATGGTTGATGACTATGAAATTGCACATGATGATGTTATGATGAAATTATTTGTGCAATCATTAACTGAGGATGCTAGGGGTTGGTTTAGAGGATTTCCCCATGAATGTATTGGGTCTATGGATGAGATGAAGAAATATTTTAGAGACCAATATGGGGACAAGACTAATGAAGGGCTCATGTTTAATGAGTTCAACAACATAAATAAGAACCCAAATAAAGAAGTGGTGGAATTCAACATCAGGTTTCAAAGGGTAATGCACAAATTATTTCAAGTGATGAGACTAGATGGCAAGGTATGTCTTTCTACCTATCTTAATGATTTTGATTAAAAAATGGGATATTTTTTAAGAGATAAGAACCCTAGAAATATTAGGGAAGCATATAAGGTAGCAATCAACATTGAGACAAACAAAAGAGTTTCTAGAAAAGTGGGTAGGAGAGAAGATTGGAAACCCACCAGGTATAATAAGAAAGAGTCAGATAAACCCTTGAGTTCTAAACCTAAGGAGGATGATAACCTTAAGTTGATTATGAATGCTTTAAAAAATTTAAATCTTAGAGAGAGTAGTCACAATAGGGTTTCAAATAATGATAAAACTTCCTATAGCAATTTCAATAGACAACCTAGGATGCAAAACTATCCTTATACTACTCAGTAGAAATATGTGAAACCTATTGTCCCACAAAAGAAGGATAAATATGAAGAAAAAAATCTTGATCCCCTACACAAGACCTCTGTAAATATGTGCAATGATAATCCCTGGTGTGTAGCTTGTCAGTCTCCACATAATCCAACGTATTGTGTTATTGCTATTAGAATTTCTGCCACTAAAGAAAATGAAGAAGATGAAGAGGAATAATATGATGACAGTAGTTGTGCTATGACTTCCTCACTTGTTAATGATGAAACATATCATCAGCTTGATGATTATGACATACAGGATTGGGAGATTGATAATATGAGATGTAATGCTGAAGGATGTGATGAGACCCTTGTTCTAAAAAGGCCATCTGATGAAGAAATTTTTGAGATCACAGTGAATATGGTGCCACAAGTAAGGGGTAATTATGTTTTGAGAAACATAGTAGTTGGAAATGCAGATGGAAAACCTGCTGGTATCTTTATCAAGGATACCCCAAATAGTACTAAGAGGCCACAAGAAAAGGAGAAACAGGCTGAAGGTACTAATAAAATTTTGATTAAGAAGGGAAACAAACCCACTGGCCTAAATATGTATAAAGAAAAGGTGAAAACACTAGAAATTCCCATACCTCATTCCGAAAAAGATGATAAACCACATAAGGGAGATGAAGCAAAACTGGCTGCTCAAGCAGAAGATGTGGATTACACAAATCAGAGATCAGATATTTCTGATACAAAATACACCCCTGTGGGTATGGGGAAAATTTTATCTCAGATAATTGTTAAGGTACCTCTACTAGAAATGATGAGGATAGGAGAGCATAAAGAAAAAGCTCTGACATGGGTAAAGGGTGTTAGCTCTACCAAGCTTATGGGGCCAGAGAAAAATAAGAAAGTGTCTAACACTAAGGACAAATCAACAAAGGAATCTAATGAGCTTGTGTCAAATATTCCTCAAATCTACTTGGGTACCAATATTGTTAATACTACTATAGAAACTATTCATCCCTTTTTCTTGACATTGTTAATAAATGGTAAAATGTTAAAAAACTACATGATAGACTCTGGGGCATTTAACACTGTCATGCCTGTAGAAGTCATGAGATCTATGGGATTGAAAGTGGACACACCACATGGGAGATTCCAAGCTATGGGTTTCATAGAAGTGCTTGTCATAGGCACTATTAGGGCTTTTCCTTATAAATTGGCAGCTTTCCTAGATAAAGTGCTAATAATGAGTGTGTTAGTTGTAGACATTCCCCCTCAATATGGAATGTTATTATCAAGAAAATAGAGTGCATCTATGGGGGGAAGAATTCAATTTGATTTTTCATTTTCCACCTTCAACATCAATGGTGAGAACATCAAATTATCAAGGGAAACCAGAACTCCTCATATGATTGAGGAGCGGGATGATAACAACATGAATTGTTTTTTGGATACTGAGATAGGGTTGTTTCAAATGCAGGAAAGTCAAGCTGCAAGAAAGTCACAACCTACATTGTTGTCAGAAGATGTAAATAATTTATCTAGACAAACTAAGTTATGGATAATATATCTTGATGGTGCCAGTTCTAGGGAGGGGGTTGTTGCTGGGGTTTTGTTGATATCTCCCTCTGGAAAACCTTCAAATTTTCATTTTCTCTGTTGATTACTTGTACAAATAATGTGGTAGAATATGAGGCTTTGTTGATTGGTCTAAGATTAGCTACAAGACATGGAATCAAATGAATCAGGGTTATTGGAGACTCTGAATTGGTGGTATCTTAGATCAAATATAAATATGCATCAAAGAACCATAGATTGAAGCAGTACCGAAATGAAGTCTAGGATGAGTTAGAAAGTTTTGATGCATTTGGTATTGACTGGATGGATAGGAACCAAAATAGAATGGAAGATTTGTTGGCTAACATTGCTTTAAGGCCAAAAGACATTACTTTTTCTGGAATTTCTAAAATAGAAGTTTAGACTAGGCCTTCAATACTAGATAATGTGGATTGTTGGCAAGTGTTTGATGATGATGTAGATATTCTGAGATTCTTGTATTGTGAGGCAGGTCTTGACAATAAAGAGATAGATTTCACTAAGTATGTGAAAAACATTAATGTAAAGGATACTATCTTGGGGAAAAAATATTGCATCTAAAGTCAAATAAAATCCCAAAGGGACTAGTTGTTTTAGAAAGAGCCTTTGATAGTAAGAATAAACCATACTTTGTTACATGTGTAAATAGACCTGAAGATTTGGAGGAGGTTAATGTGGGAATAGAGGAAGTTCCTAAGAACTTATTTATTGGTAAAAAAATGTCACCCAAAGTCAAGGAGGATCTGACTAATCTTTTAAGGAAGTACAAAAGGGTATTTTCTTGGACATATGATGACCTAAAGGCATATAATGAGGAGTTGTTTCAACATGAAATCCCATTGAAAAAAGATGCCAAGCCCTTTAGGCAAAATCAAAGGCCCATAAATCCCACCCTAAGGCCCAAGATGGAACAGGAATTGAAAAATATGAAAGATGCTGGGATAATCAAACCCATTAGGCATTCTTCCTGGGTTTCCAATCTAGTCCCTGTCAGAAAGAAGAATGGGGATATTAGGTTGTGTGTGGATTTCAAAAATTTGAACATATCTTCCTTAAAAGACAACTATGCTCTTCCCAACATGGAGAATATGCTGCAGAGAGTCAGTGGATGTGAACTCATGTCCATGATGGATGGATTCTCTGGGTATAACCAGATTATGGTCAAATAGTCAGAGCAATTTAAGACTACTTTTACCACACCATGGGGAACATATGTATATGTGAGGATGCCCTTTGGTTTAATGAATGTTGGGGATACTTTCTGGAGGGCCATGGATGTTTCATTCACATAATTCCTACCAAAATTTCTTGAGGTCTATTAGGATGATCTCATAGCTTATTCAAAGAAGGAAGAACAACATTGTGGGCACCTAGAACAGATTTTTGAAAAGCCTTAGAATTTGGGATTTCTCTCAATGCGAAGAAATGCATTTTTGGAGTGACAAAAGGTAAGTTATTGGGTCACATTGTTTCAAAGGAAGGGGTTAGAATTGACCCAGATAGGGTAGCTTCTATTGACATAGTTCCCATCCCAAGAAATGTTAAGGGGATTCAATCCTTCTTCAGACAGGTAAATTTTCTTAGACGATTTGTAACTAACTTTGCTGAGAAAAGTAGACCAATTTCAAAGATATTGAAGAAGGATGATAAAATGGAATGGGATGGGGAGGCCACCAAATCTTTTCAAGAGATTAAGAAATCTATTAAAGATGCCCCTGTCCTAAGAACTCTTGATTATTCAAAGCCCATGAATATTTTTTCATTTGCATCTTGTCATACTATTGTTGCTGCATTGTTGTAGAAAAATGAAGAGGGGTTTGAGCAGCCTATTGCCTTTTTTACAAAATCATTATAGGATATAAATCTCAAGTATGATATAACTGAGAAGTAGGCCTATGCATTGGTGAAGGATGTGAAATCTTACAGGTGTTATTTAATAGGTGCTATTGTAGTAGCTTATGTCCCCTTAGTAGTAGTTAAGGACATCTTTACTCAACAAGAGGTGTTAGGAAAATGATGTAGATGGATCAATAGGATTCAAGAGTTTAATATAGAAATCAGAATCACTAAGTTGGTTAGAGGGATGGGTTTAGAAAAATTGATGGCTAGTGCAAACTTGGATGCTAATCACATCAATACCTTAGAAGAATAACAAAGACCTTTCATCTGTAACCTTGACCATTGTGACTAGTACTCTAACATTATTTATTATTTGCAAAGAATGAATTGTCTATAGGGCATGGATGAGAATAAGAAAAGGACATTAAAATTACAAGCAATCCAATTTTCCCTGATCAGAGATGAGATATGGTGGAGGAACCCTGAAGTAATTTTACTGAAGTGTGTTGACAAAGAACAAGCATACAGGATCCTGCAAGAGATGCATAATGGAGTGTGTGGTGGCCATTATATGGCCAAGACTACTGTACATAATATTTTAAGAGTAGGATTTTGGTGGCCGAGTATCTTCAAGGATGCTCATCAACTAGTTAGGAAATGTGATGCTTGCCAACATTTCTCTAGTAAGCTAAAATTCTCAGGTAATGTACCCCTTACACCAGTGGAAGTTCAAGCCCCTTTTCAGCAATGGGGTATTGATTTTATAGAAGAGATAGCTACTAAGTCTAGTAGAGGACATTCATGGATCATTGTATCTACTAACTACTTTACTAAGTGGGTAGAAGAAGTACCCACTAAGAGAGCTACCATTAAAGTGGTAATTGATTTTTTATTGAAGAACATAATTACTAGATTTGGGTGCCCAGAGAAGATAATCTCAGATAATGCCATGTGTTTTAAATCTGAGGAGTATGTCAATTTTTTTTTTCCAAATATGGTATTCAGGAATCTTACTCTACACCCTACCACCCACAAGGAAATGGCCAAGATGAGTCCACTAATAAGATCCTCCTCAAGATTATTAAAAGAGTTCTAGATACAAACAAGAAGGAATGGGACTCAAAGTTGACAATGGTTATATGGGAAGACATGGTGACATCTAAAGGCCATAGGATGTTAACCTTTTGATCTAGTCTATGGGATCCAAGCAAGACTATCCCAAAATAATCTGATGCAGATGTACAAGTTTGTCCAAATTTATATAGATGATATTGATAATGACATGCAATTGAGGATTGATGACCTGGTGGAATTAGATGAAGCCAGGAGGGAGGCTTCTATGAAAAATGTTAAGCTTCAATTGTAGGTGAAGAAATTGTATGATAAGAAAGTAGTCTCAAGATAGTTTGATATGGGAGATTATGTTCTCATGTGGAATGCTAGATTGGAAGACAAAGGAAAGCCTGGAAAATTTGAACCAATTTGGCTGGGACCATATATTGTCCATGAAAGGTATGGGAAAAATTCATATTTATTGAAAGATCTCACTGGAATCATTTTAGAACTACCAGTTCATGGACAGTTCTTGAAGCTATACTTCTCTTGAAGTATAATTATCCATGAACATTAGGATTGTGTATATAGTGTGTTTCTACAAGTGTGTTTCTTTCTGTCTTAGTTTAGTTTTATTTCCTATTGTGTGACTAGTTTTTTTAGTAGGTTGGTCTGCTTCCCACAAGATTCTAAATTCTTGTAAGACCTACAGGAGGTATTCATCCCTAGAAAGAGCCACTGTTAGGTCTGGTTAAAATTTTTTGAAGCAATAAGTCCTTGGTCTATTTTTGCAAAGGAGTCTTATGAGGATATTTGAAAAACCCTTGCCTTCATATTTCAAAGTGTAGAATTTGGTCCTAAAATCCTAAGCATTGAAATGACTTCTAATTATGTGTTACGTTTTTGCCACTTAAGTCATGTATAGTACATGTGTTCATTTAAAAATGTTTGTGTCCAATAGTTTTGTGAGTATCCTAACGTTATGATCTTATATTATCCCTAAGTCTAAAGTTCGCAAATGTTTTATTAAATCCACTATCTATCGAGATAATGTGTTTTGATCTGATGACCCACTTAATAGCTTATTCCTGAGGTGCACGACATCTATCTCATAAGCCATTAAGTGGTGATGCCCCATGTCTTTGGTGGGTCTGACTGTTAGAAAGGGCTTCTATTAAACAGTGAGAAGATCTTGTTTCATCGGATGGTTGACTTAATTTCTTAATCTCAACATGATCGACATCTATCATATAAGGGATTAAGTCTAAGTGACACATGTCTTTGGAGTGATGTGGGCCCTTTCGCAGGTAGTTTGATTCAAATTAAAGCATAGACAGATCTAACGGTCGACTTGATCGCTTATGGCTAAGATGTGCACCATCTAAAGTGTAAGCCATTAAGCAGTAGCAACATGTGGAAATTGATGGGTCTGGGTATTGTGAATGAATGTTGATTAAGCTGCAGATAGATTTATTTTGATCCAACAGATGAGTTAATGGCTTATCCCAAAGATGCGCAAGATCTACCAATTAAGCCATTAAGCCATGATGTCGTGTGTCTTGATGATGACGTGTATTCCATTAATAGTAAAGGTGATTGTAGGTTAAAAGATGGAAATTCTAAAGAAGATCTAATGGCTGACTTGATCGCTTAACAACAAAGTAAACGTGATCTATCACTTAAGCGATCAAGTCATGACGCCACATGTCCTAGTGGGTCTGGTTGATGTCGTAAAGAAGGAACAGAAGGAAAATCAAGTGTAGAATGATCCAACAGTTGAATTAATCACTTAGAGGTAAAGTGATCGACATATAAAGGATAAGCGATTAAGTTGTGGTGACACGTGGTAGAGGGTGGGCCATGTATAATGCAGAGATGAGTTAAAGAAGGTGTAGTTGCAGAAAGATTGGACAACCTGCTTAATGACTTAAAGGAAAGATGTGCAAGATCTATCATCTAAGCCATTAAGTGGTGTTAACATATGTCCAAGTTGATGAGTTGTGGCCATAGTTAGTAAACTCAAGGTAAAATAACTTATGGCCAGGTTAAGATAGATCTGACGGTTGACTTGATCGCTTTTGGAAAAGATGCACGAGATCTATCATTTAAGCAATCAAGTTGTGCTGATACGTATCCCAAATGAATAGTTGTTTCTAGGAAGAAATGAAAGCCACCTGATGAAGGAGATGTTGAAGATCTATGGTCTAAATTCAAATTTCTCAAAATGGTCATCAGTGAACCGTTAAGACGCAAGTTTCAAACCAGGCAAATTGATTGCAGAGCATGTGGCCATTTTAGTTGAATTCAATGCGAAAGACTGATTTGATTGAAGCCATTGAATTTATTTCTTAAAATTAAAGATGCCATAATCATCAAATTCATTCAGGCAAAGATCAAAATCGCAGTGATATTGAGTTCTTTGCAACAAATTGCAGAACGGGTAAGTCTTATACGATACAATAGAAACTCATGCTTTTAGTAAGGTTTGGAATTTTGAAAGAGTTAAAGAATTGTTGATATAATCTTAAAATCATTCCCGTAAGAAACGCTAGATTCATAAAATGGCCCCTAGGATTGAATTCTCTGGAAATGGTGACTACAAAGGTAGAAATATATGAGATGACCTTATACAGTTGTTGCGATTAATGGGAAGTATGTACTAAGAGGGGAGGGGTGAATCAGTACCTCTAAAACATTTTGTATCCTTTAACCAATTAACCTTTGTAATCAATTGCATGTCCATTCAATCTGATCTAAACTATCTTGATGTGAGTTATATCAATTCATAAAATTAATAACCATGTGAATCATTCATAGAAACATTCATGAAAATAATTGACACATAACACAAGATATGATATTGCAGAAAACTCCTGTTAGGAAGTAAAAAATGTGGTGGAGATGGCACCCAAAAAACTTAACTATTTGCAGATTGGAAGGGGCCGGTTAAGGCTTACAATTTGATCACTTTTGATGATCTATCCTGTTAGGAGTATTGGTGGAGACCTATTAAATTCTACTCTGTTAAGAGATTTAGAAACACTATTAAGTGTGCACTCGGTTAAGAGATTTGATGTTGGACTGTTAAATCCACCTACCTTGAAAGGATTTTTACACTTTTCTCCACTTGTTAGAATGATAGAAAATTACAAATTGACTTGGTAAATGCAATCTCCTATTGCTGATATAGATCCAATATAGTTTACTTGAAAAATATTATCACCTAATTGTGATTGATTAATACCTCTGACTATCAGTTTCCTTTGTTCTTGGTTTTGCTAACCAAATCCTCCTTTTGTTGTTCTTGTTCTTGAAACTCTCAATTCAATCCATAAATGTGCTTGTTCTATTATATTCTAATGAATTATTGCATCATCTATTTATAGATGGATTGACTTCCTAGAGTTTTGATAAAAATAATGTTAACTCTAAGATCAGGTTTACAACTTATACCTAGATTTCCTAGTCTATGTGTTTTAAATCAGGTAGACTGATTAAAATGCTTACATTAATGTTTCTTATCCCTAAAGAAATGGATTTAAAAAAAATTAAATATCCTATAAATAGAATACACTTACTTTATCTGACGTGGAAGTTAGATCCACTTTTTGTGGGCTGCAACTGACTTTCAGTTTTGTCTATTGGTCATGCTTGACTGTCCTTTGGTTTTGTCTATCGGTCATGCTTGACTGTCCTTCAATTTTGTTTATCGATTACACTATATCTATCTTTTTGGTCTACACTATAACTTGCATTTCTGGTTCCTCTGTCGAGTTCCACTTTATCTTTCCGCTTTTGTGATTTTTGGTTTACACACTAACTTGTATCATTAGTTCTCTCTATACTTAGTCATCTTTGGTGATCTCTTAATCTGATCTTTGGTTTTCTCTTTCCTATCTTTCAGTGTAGGCTTACCAAAAGTGTTGTTTGTATACTAATGGAAAATTAATGTCATCAATCTCCCCCTTTGACATTAGTATCAAAAAATTGATATGTGCAAAATACTAACAAAATGTTAAGTATATACAACATATATAATCCTTAGTCATTTAATGACTCCCCCTATGTATATGTCGGTATATCTATACATATGATATATTTTCCTTCTATATATCATTTTCCCTTTATGAATATACATATACATATCTACCATTTTCCCATCTGAATGAATGTACATAACATTTTCCCTTTTCATTTTGTACTTATATCATTTCCCCCTTTATTTGATATCAAGGGCAAAGGTCATTTACCTTAGAGCTTATCAAAAATATGGGAATGTGAAGACTTCATGTCATCTTCCATAATTTTCTCCCATTTCTCTTTGAGTTTCTCAAGAGACATGTGCTTAAGTGTGATTTTTGAATGCATATCATAGATGTTGTCTTCTATAGACATCTCTAGAGTTCCTATCAGTTTCCTTGTAGAACTGATATGTTGTTGGAGCAGTGTAAGATTTGGAAGAAGTTGAGCTTGTAGCTCAGTTACTTCTTCCCTAAAATGTGTTTATGCTTCCCATATCTCTTTCCTTAACCTTTATACCTCAATTATCTTATCATAATGTAGTTTGAATGCATTTTCTTCATCTGTGGTTAAGCTACTAGCACTGTTTGCGAGATCTGCATCTAGCTTTTCTATATTGTCACTATTCTCCTTAGTGAACTTCTCTATTGTGCTCAACTTTTGAATTAAGGTTATATCTTCAGATATGATGGGGTCCATTTAGATATGAATTCTAATAGCTTTACCTTATTTATTGCCACTTCTTGGATGATATTCTCTATTATCTTCTGTTGGTACTTCATTTTGGCTCTTTCCTCAATTGCCTTCTCAGCATCAATGTTCTAAGTTTTGATTACATTGGTGAGGGTAGATAATTGATCAAGTATTGGCTTGTTTTGATCAATGTCAACATTGGGCACTATTTGATGTAGTATGTCCCATTTTGTCTCCAGTACCATGGAGTCCCTGTGCTATTTCTTCAGCTTCTCTTGCAATGCCTTCCTTTGGCATATCTCTCCATATTCCTGTAATGCTTCAAAGTCAAGTGTAGACGGGTCAAACTTTGGTATTTCAATGATTTCATTCAATGTAACCTCTAACTTTCTCTTCTTTGTCTTTTTCTTCTTCTTCTGTGACTTAGTAGAATGTAGCACCATTGCCAATTTCTTATCCTTTTCTATTGTTCTTGATGATGTGACATGTTGTGCTTCTTTCTGCTGCTTGGCATTCATTTCAACTCATCAGGTGTCTGCAAACATCTCCACATTCACCTTAACATCGTTGGTAGCACTCTTGTCCATTTTCTTAGGAGTACCATCTTTTTTCTTGTCTCCTTCATTAGTGTCCTTTGCATCATCTGTCTTGGTGTTTTCATTCTTGTCCTGAGTATCTGCATCTTTTTCCTTATCTCCTTCAGTAACCTTGTTAGTGTTGGTTACATCTTGAGTATCTCCAATGTCTTTCTGACCATCAGTTTTATCCTTGTTTGCTTCTTCTCCTACATCCTTTGGATTATCCTTCTCTAATGATTTTCTTGTTTCTTGGATGATATTGATAGCTTGTATCAATATTGGCAGTTTGCCTAGAATGTTCACCTGTGCAGTATCAACATTTGTGTCCTACTCATCGGTTTTATCCTCTGAAAAAGTGACATCTTCATCCTTATTGATTTCATCTACTGGGTCATCGGTAATGTCAATGACATTAGTATCCACAATGTTTTCATTTGTGGTATCATCCCATGTTTCATTTGCAACATCTGCAGCCTTGTTGCCTGTTGTATCATCCTCTTCTTTATCTAACTCAATGGATGTATCATCTTGATTTTCCTTGTCAACATCTTTTTGTTAAAGGTCTTTGTCAGGGCTTACCTCCTCAATAGGTCTATTCATGATTTTGCACCATTTTTTGTGGCTGTCCTTTCCAAGTTCAATTAAATTTCCTTCAAGAAACTTATATGCCCTCAGCTTTGGTGAGAATTCCTTATGTTTCTCCATCATCTCATCTATCTCTTCCTTCTTATATTCAGGTGCCATTAGAGAAACAAGTACTCTCTCCCTCTAATCTCTTTCTCATTCTTCAATGAAAATGTTCAACAAGAGGATATCTATTGAAAAGTTCCCTTGGTACATAAATTCCTTCAAATTGCATTGGTACATATTTGAAGTTGTACATTTTAGCTATCATGGCTTCCTCAACTTTATTCTGATCTTCTTTTTTTAGTTTCTTCCATTTTCTAATGCGTGGATCTGTAATAGATCTAGAATTTGCAATATACACACAAATGTCATCAATAGTGTCAGGTTCTTTTACCTTGACATTTTCTGCCTCTGGCTTCATCTTTCTCGGTGTCTTCTATGTCTTCTCAGTTTTGATGAATTTTCTTCCTCTCTTGTTTCATCCTCTTTTCGGTGTGGGAGCTTTCCTCTTGTAAGTCTTGACCTTTCCTTTATTCAGAGGTGAAGGAGTATATTCTTTGGATTTTTGGATTCTAGTCCTTGAAGCAGTTGTTGTCCTTGGTTTCTTAGATGGTGGAGGAGGTGGCAAATCTGACTCTGTTTCCTTGGATTCATTCATTTCTTCATCTTTACTGACAGATAACTATTCTTTAGTTTCCTCCTCTTGTTCAACTTTTTCACCTTCCCCAGCTTCTTCCTCGGTTGCTAACAGAATCTTCTTGAGATTCTTTACCATCTTGTCTTTCTTTTTGACTATCTTCTTGACAAATAGGCCTGATTTAATTCTTGTCTTGGCCTCTTCATATGTGCCAAACCTTTGTTTCTTCTTGTTTAGTGGTTCATTGATTAAGGCATCAGTTGCCTTTGCTATAAGATCAATGTTGATCTCATATTCCAATGGTTGTAACCATGTTGTCCTTGCTACAATAGGTTTGATGTAAGTATTATCTATGTCAACCGTGAAGCATATATCATCCTTATATTTCTCAATGAGCTGATCATGGATTCTTACCCTCTTTTGCATTTGGTCTTTGAATACATTGAAGTATTCATCCATGACTATTTCAAAGTTATCTCCTAGTGCAACTATGTTCTCATTGATTTGCATGGTGATTGGTTTGGTGCTGTCCCATTTTACATCTCCCACTGATGGGAACTTTTCTTGAAATTAAAAGAAGATAGACATTATTAGTGAGCCAAACTTACAAGTTTTTGACTTTGCATTCCTGGTTGTCGTGAGGTTTTCCTTCAACCGATTCAGGAGTAGCTTGGATAAGTCTAATTATGTACCTTTCTTCACAATTTTATAGGCTATGTCCACTGCCCCTGATGCTATGTTGTTTAATCTTCTTTCCTGGAAGAATTTGTAACCCAAAACACATGCACCAAACTTGATCTCATCATCGATAATTGTTGTTACTTTCAATCCTCAGCAATTCCATTTGGCTCCTATCATATTTTCGGTCTCTACCTTCGGTGGGTGCTTCAGTCCTTTACTTTATCGGTTATGGGGTAATTGGTGACCGTATGGATGACATATCTGGTTATTACCTTTGGTTTATCCAACCATAACTTGTTGTTATCCATTCTTCTTAGCACTAATCGAATCCATTCAGTTTTGAAGACTTTCAAGAACATTAGGGCATTGGTGAACCCTTTCACTTCAATGTGTTTGTGTTCTTCCTTGAGTGTTCCATTATCTTTGCACAACTTCTTTTAGGCTTCTTCAACCTCTGAGCTTCCTATTTCTGCTAGCTTGCAATGTATGAAGGATCAGACATCTTCAACCAGTAAAACCCTAGCTGGAATGCATGAAAATGCACCGGCATCATCTGGTTGTGAGGCAACCTTAGGATGGATCTTATAGTTGGGTTCCTCACATGTCATGTTCTTGATGAGATTGAACTCATCTTTCTTTGCATTCTTGGATTTCACAGTTCATGAAGTCGATGCCATTTTCAAAAATTTAGGGCTTTTGTGTAATGCGTAAAAATGAAGTTTTTGATCTCAAAGAACTTACTATTTGTGCTTGCAAAGATCTCTGAACTTCTTTCGAGTGTTCGAGGTCAAGTTGTGATCTCTTTGTAGCTTGGTTTCTTTCTGATCAAAAATTGTCTTTGGTCACTCTGCTCTGGGTGTCATGACAAATGAGTCATTTTGATACCCTATTTATAGTCATTGCCTTGAAATGCATGCCATAAATGCTTACCAACTCCTTGGTGTATAAAGACTGAGTCCATCGCTGAAGACTTTACTTCCATCAGTATACTTACAACATTTCAGAGCATTTGATGTTTACTTTGCTTTTGCTGACAAATTTCGGTGTTACTGACAACTTGTTCATATGCTTGTTTACCAATGAGGCTCGGTCTATACTAGCAAATTTTTCTTTTAACCAACGCTTCTCAGTGAATGTAGGCAGTCTTAACTTTAAGTGTATACCGACAGGTTTTGGTATATATGCCCGAAAGCATATTTATTACATATTTCAACAAGTACAAGCATGATGCATCTTTCTTATGCTAATTTGGAATTATATCAACATATTATGGAACTGATGTAAAGTAATAGCTTGGGGTAATGTAGTTCCATACTTACTTGTTCTTCTTAGGTGGGGTTGGTGATGTCACTGGATTCATTGGATGGGGTGTCACCATTTGTATTGCTCATTCTAGCTTCATCATTTCTTGAAGCTTTTCTCCACATTTTGTCTCTAGCCCTTCAGATAGCTTCAATGGTGTTTCCATTGGGATATGTGCTTGTCTCTGTCATTTGGTCTTTACAATTTTTCTTGAGATGACCAACTTTATGATAGTGTAAGCATGCCATTCTAGGGTTAGTCCAGCCTCTAGATTTTCCAGTCCATTGTCTCATACATTTTTTAGTAATGTGACCATATCTTCCACATTCTGTACAATTTTTCCAAGTGTTGTAGTTCCATACATACTAATTATCGATTCTCTTCAGTTGAGAGGGAGTTTCTTGACCTTTAGGCTTCCATGATTGTCTTTTCTTTTTCTAGCATTTAAGAGTTGTGTGCCCATTCATTTTTCATGTAGGACTATATTTTTCCATGTAGGTTTCCTTCTTTGGTTGTTTCATCTCAGACTTACATTCATATGCTTTATGACCTTTCTTGTTACATTTATAACAGAATCCTTTGAATGAATATGTAGATTTAGGAAAACCTTTCATTTTTCCTCTACATACATTTGATGTATGGCCTTTCTTTCCATAGTGATTGTATGTAAGATTTCTTGGTCTTGGATTTTCATAGACATTCTTTGGATTGGATTGATTTGATGATTCTCCATTTTTGGTAAATCCTAGACCATTGTTGTTGTTGACTCTTTGTTGTCCCTCAAGATAATCATCCATTCTTTTATTGCTTTCTTCACCCTTTTTAATAATTTCACTATGTTGTTGTTGTATTCTTAATTCATGCTTTAAATTTTCATTCTCATCACTCATTACACTGATAGCTTCTATTCTTTCAATGAGTTCAACATTTATTCTATTTGCCTCTTGAATCATAAGAATAATTTGATTTGGTATCTCATGGTGATGCTCTGTAAGTCTTTGTATTTAAGACTCTTTTTCTTGTAGCTTTTCTATGATATTTCTTCTATCATGAATAGCTAGTGTTCTTTCTTGTTCAGCCTATCTAGCATTGTTCATGACATCAATCATTCTTACCGTTTGTGTCTCTTGACCGATTTGTAGAGATTTAACTTGTCCATCCAAATGTAGATTGATTTCAGTTAGGCTTGTGATGCTTTCACTTGATGTATCTGATGCTTTGTTTGTAGTTGATCTTGAAGACTCAAAGAAATCTGGTATCTCTTCCTCATGATAATATGTCTCATTTCAGTGCTACCATATACTTTCTTTCATCTAGCAACTATCTCATACTGATTCTAGCTTCTTTATACTGTTCATAGAACATCTAAATTTCAATCTTTTTATTCTCAATGTTTTTGTCAAGTTTGTACTTCTCCATTGTCTGATCTTTTCCCTTAAGCCTTTAAGCTTTCCAAGAAGAGACTTAGCTCTGATACCAATTGTTAGAATTAATGGGAAGTATGTACTGAGAGGGGAGGGGTGAATCAATACCTCTAAAACTTTTTGTATCCTTTAATCAATTAACCTTTGTAATCAATTGCATGTCCATTCAATTTGATCTAAACTATCTTGATGTGAGTTATATCAATTCATAAAATTAATAACCATGTGAATCATTCATAGAAACATTCATGAAAATAATTGACACATAACAAAAGTTACGATATCACAGAAAACTCCTGTTAGGAAGTAAAAACTATGGTGGGGATGGCACCCACAAACCTTCACTATTTGCAGATTGGAAGGGGCCGGTTAAGGCTTACAATTTGATCACTTCTGATGATCTACCCTATTAGGAGTATCGGTGGAGACCTATTAAATTCTACTCTATTAAGAGCTTTAGCAACACTGTTAAGTGTGCACTCGGTTAAGAGATTTGATGTTGGACTGTTAAATCCACCATCCTTGAAAGGATTTTTACTCTTTTCTCCACTTGTTAGAATGATAGATAATTACAAATTGACCTGGTAAATGTAATCTCCTATTGCTGATACAAATCCAATATAGTTTACATGAAAAAAATTATCACCTAATTGTGATTGATTAATACCTCTGATTATTGGTTTCCTTTGTTCTTGGTTTTGCTAACCAAATCCTCCTTTTGTTGTTCTTGTTCTTGAAACTCTCAATTCAATCCATAAATATGCTCGTTCTATTCTCCTCTCTATTTTTCCTTCTCACACATGCATTCTAATGAATGATTGCATCATCTATTTATAGATGGATTGACTTCATCAAGTTTTGATAAAAATAACGTTAATTCTAAGATCAGGTTTACAACTTATACCTAGATCTCCTAGTCTATGTGTTTTAAATCAGTTAGACTGATTAAAACACTTACATTAATTTTTCTTGTCCCTAAATAAATGGACTTAAAACAATTAAATATCCTATAAATAGAATACACTTGCCTTATCTGACATGGAAGTCAGATCCAATTTTTGTGGGCTACAACTAACTTTTGGTTTTCTTTGGCAGACATGCTTGACTGTCCTTTGGTTTTGTCGAAGACGCTGATTCCTGAACCAGCGTTTTTGCAGACATCGATTTACCTACAAACACAAAACATGACACGATAAGTTATTTTGGCCTTTTTAGTGAGCTTCTAAACTTGCCCAAAAACCTATTTTGAAACAAATTGACCCTTAAAAACTGTTATATTTCTTTATTTTATCAAGAAATAGTGTTCCTAATGAAATTTTGCCATTATATCTGCTTATAAAATTGATTTCTGCTAAAAAATAGAACGTTGAAATGTAGAAAAATAGTAGGAAACACCAGATAAACTTGATAAATGAAAGATGGGGTCAAGAAAAAATCAAAATATAAGTAACAGGCAGAGACACCAATTCAGATCATAGATGCCATTTCACAGAAATGCCGAACGACTATTCAGGTTAAACTGACATTTACGAAAATGCCTCTGTGTGTCTCGGAGACGCCGATCTGTGTTTTGAGCGAATTTTGGACAAGAAACAAAGAATTTTAGGGATGTGTCCCTCCCACCAAGCATGCCAAAATGTATGTGATGAAAACCTACCTGTTGGGAGCACGCTCAGACATGCAAATGTTAGAGATAAACATCAAATAACAACATTATACATATCTAAAGCATACTACAAAAAATAACAAGTGATTCCATCACAACCTCCGATGAGCTAAACAAGGGCACCCAAAGCCTTGTTGATTTTCTCTTAGAGAATTGTGGGTGTGCTTTCCCAACACAATATTACAATCCCACTTGATCCATGGATGAAAACTAAGATGCAAACTAATGGATTTAATGAAGAACTCAAGAACAAGTATGAAGAACTTGTCTCAAGCCTTCATCAAATGTAGATGA
>MU223504.1:158787-174842 GCA_018584345.1 Thuja plicata
TAACAATGCATAAATGAGAGATGGTTTGCTCTTGGAAAGAGCCTCTATTTATAGAGTTTTGGAGGGAAGGGAAGGAATTGGATGAGGTGGATCATATGTGGCATCCACATAGATGCCACATAGAGGAAACAAGGGCAAGAGGACAAGCCATGCAAAAGTCAACTCTAGCCTTTAAGGTTTGAGAGGCTCAAGGTTTGCTCACACATGTGTGAGCAACACTTGGGGAATGGAGTGGGGGACAAAAGATTGGTTGTGTTTAAGGAAGTTGGGGGCTTCCTTTTTGAGGAGTTTTTCACACATGTGTGAGCATCCTATTAGTGCTAAAAAGAGTAGAAATCACATTTTAAGTGTGATTAGTGTGTGCTTAAGTGAGGAAGTAGGTTTATTAAGAGAAATAGGTAGGGTAGGGTAGGAATAGAGTAGGTTTCTAGATAGGATTAATAGGTCTTATTAATTTAATCCAAATTAATTTGAATTAATTATGGTTTAGAATAATATTAGAAACGTGGGGGAATAAATAAATTTGAAATTTATTTAAAAGGGATTTATGGAGGGATAATGTATTAGATAAGATTTAATACATTTGAAAGGAATAGTATTTAAATTAAATTCAAATACTTAGGAGCATGAATCATTTCTAATTAAATAAATTTAATTAAATAGATAGAAGAATATAAAAAATATAATTAATTAAAATTAACTATAATGTTATGGGAATATTAATTAAATTAATATAAGGACGATTTTAGACTTCTACAGTATTAAGGATAAAAAGATACTTAAGCCAATGGGGTGGTACTCCTTGATGATGCATATGATTTTGTTTAACAATTCTGATTAATTTGAAGAAGAAATGGACCTCACCAATTTTCAGGATGATGAGGATATGCCTATTCAATTTTGGAGTGTTGATTTGTCTTGGGACAGAAAAGAGGCCAGTTTCATAAATTTTGACAGATCTTTTACTTCTACGTTTAGATCATTATTATGTAAGTACAACCCTAGAATTTATGTAGATGTATTGAGACTCTTGAGACCATTAGAGTATGCTCCAGAATTGAAAAATTATCCATAATTGGAGTCATTTTATTTTGTACCATGTTTCAACAATCATTAGGGTTTATGGCTTCATGGGAACCCCAAATGTTCTTCCTTACAGAGTGCCACTAAAGATTGGTCTGGCAAAGATTCTTAGGCAACTATGAGGATTGCAAGAAGAAGCCTTAATAGGAAAAATTAAAGGAAACATTTTCCCTACCCTTACCAGAGTCCATCATTTTATCATTACAAAGGGGGGATGGACCCAATTTGATAATTACCTAGAACCATACCATTTAGCAACATCTGTGGTAAGGTGTGCAGATAATGAGGGTTTTATCATTGACATGTTCAGGAAGAGAACCAAATGCATGTAACTTGATCATCAGTTCAATTTTCTAGAGGATATCAAAAGAAATGAGTTTGATCTGATTGAACGAGATATTAAGAAAGAGAAATGGTTAGTGTATAAAAAATCTTTGGATTTTATTCATAATTTTGATAGAACTTATGATCTCTTGAAGGCATTTGCATCTTGGGCAAAGAAATTAGAATCTTTGATGAATATGTTTGAGGACATAATGCAAGCCCTAGATAAGAATAAAAGGAAAGTGATGGAAGAAAAGCTAGAGAAGGACAAATCTATTTTGAGCAGGATGTCACAAGGGTTGTCCCACCAGGAAGGTATGTAGTATACCAGTGAAAGGGTTACAACACAATTTTTCGCAAAGATGAGAAGGCATCTGAACAAAAGGGGAAAAGGCCAATGGATAATAGTTCCAAGACTTTTCCATCCCAAAAAAGGCAGAGGGTAAAAGGAAAAGAGAAACAATAGGGTGATATCTATTCCCCTTCTTAGTCTCCTCTACATATAGATTACCAAAGTATTGTTGAGCAATTGGTAAGAATGGGAAATACTAGACATATTTTTGTCACAGCCCAGAAGCTACAAGAGGGAGTGCCAAAGGCACCCAATCATGCAACACTAGATGTTACTGTAGCTGAATTTGCAGGGAAAGAAATTGACCCTATTACCAAACAGGCCAGTGAGGAATTTCTATCTAATGATAATTTTTTTAAGGCTAGGGCCTTCATCCAATTCCTGTGGAGAGTTCACATTGATGAGTTCAAGGAAAAATGTCAAAATTTGCAAGAAGGTCAACCTCACAAGAGAAAATAAGATATTGAAAAAGAAGTGAAATAGGATATATTAACTAAATATGATAAGATAACCACTGAAGACGGCAGGGAGTTAGTAAAGGAAAAGGGAGTCCTCATCTTTCCTCAATGGGATCTGGTTGATGCCATTGTATTTGATTTTGTAAGGAAAGAGGCTAAAATAGTACACACTAGTGGGACATCAATTGGTGCCCAATTTAGTGAAGATCATGCAGCACTAACAATATGGTCTTTGAAAAGGAAAGATAAAAGGAAAAATAGTGAGGATGATCAGGCTGAACATCCAGGTAGCCTCATAGTGAAAAGAGTCTTAGATACCTCAGGGGTGGAAGCAGCTAACCTCAATCTGTAAATAGAAAAATTAAGCTTGAAGGTAGCTGAGAAACAAGAAGATGCTTTCAAGAGTCTGACAGAAAAGTATGAGGTTGTCATGAAGGCTTATAATTATTAAAAGATCAAATCTATTGAAATGGACAATAGAATCGCCTTCCTTGAGGGAAGAAAAATAGTTCAATTTGTGCCTCACAAGATTATTACACAAGATCCTAACCAACAATCCTCATCAAGCCCTATCATAACTTACCCTCCTTCCCCTGCACCATCAAACCCAACCACACTAGAGGAGTTGGAGCAAGAAAAAGCAAGATTGATTGCTAAAAGAACGGAGCTAGAGAAATCAAAGAATGAATGGGTTGAACAATATACAACTTTTAGGGAAGCAGAGGCATGGGTGAAACAAAAGTATGCTAAAAAAATACATAACACCCTCATGCATTGTACTCATGAGTTAGTTCCTACTGCCATTTACTCACAAAGAAAGAAAATTTTCAACATATTGAATGAATATAATGCAGATGAAGACAATTTGGACCAAATGGTAACTAGATGGAAGGGAAAGAGAGGAGAATTTAAATTTTTCCACACCAATTTCAAAAAGGAGAACAATGTTGACATTGTCTTAACTGGCACTTATAATGTGTCAAATTGCTAATGGACATGGATATAACGAGTATCATTGTAAGGAAGGTAATGGCCTTGAAAAAGGAATATTCAAAGGACTAGTATGAGATGTTCCCAAATATTTTTAAGAATAATGGAGATATAAGAGATGAAGCATTATGGCATAGACAAATGAATGAGGAACTTGAAGTAAGAACAAATAGCATAATTACCCTTGAAAGTACACTGCCATTTTTTCAAATAGTTGAGATAGTCGGTAAGGCCAGAGTATTTTTTAGATTTTGGTCAAAAGAGATTGAGAAGAAAAGTGTCAACTGGAAGGAGATTAAAAATAGAAATGATGAGGTCCTTAGCTTCGCTTAGCCAAGTGATGAGGTGTATACCTCTTGGAAGGATAGGTACACTATAGTTGATCCAGGACAAGGTGACGAAATGCAAGTGAACAATGAGGCCTAAAAAATTTAGATGATACAGGTAAAGAGTGAAGATCCTACATCACCAACATCAAAGACAACAGACTCTAGGTGGCTCATTCTGAACAACTTTGAAGCAGATGCAAGTACCAAGCAATCAAAAGACAAAATATATAAAATATCTATTGTAACAAGAGTGGTTATCACTCCATTAGCTATTTTGTCTTTTTATTGAGTCAGTGATTTTTTCCTTATTCCAAATGATATGTAGCTTGTTCCAATCCTATTCTATAAAAGGATTCCCAAGATCATTGGAAAGGGATATAAAATTTGTATTGTAAACAATTTGAAAAGTTTTCAGTCAAGAGGGGAAAGCTAGTATAATTTTCTACTAGATAGTGTAAGAAGTCATAATTAAAGCTAAGAGATCTTTTTCAGGTTATTGAAGAGGTTATCTCTTAGTACTGTTTGTATAGTGGAATAAGATTTTCTAAATTTAATGCAAAGATCCATATTCCAATCTCTCTTGTGTTATGTGTCATATGAGTTATGAATTTTATGATTCATTAGCATAGTTTTCTCTGTGTTTATGTACTTATTTGAGAGTTTTGATCTAGGATCAGATTAAATTAGGCCCTTGTTAATGCATAGATTCATTTGACACATGCTAGGATTCTATTAGTATTAGGGCTTTTGGGATAGTTGTATTATGATTTGAAATCTTTGGTAAATATTAATTTCAGTAAACTGTATATGAGTCAAAATATAGTCCAATGGATAAAACACTAATATAAAGCTGATAAGTTTTGTATTATTGCATATCTAGTTGCACATTGGCTATATTTTCCTATAAAAAAACATTTAAAATCCATTAAGTCTACATTTGAGTAAGTTTGTTAGGAATTCCTATCTCATGCTCCATTTCATGGTTGATGTTCAATGGGTAATTAGCCAATTATCTAGTATCTCCTAGTTATGTTGAGTCATTGTGAGATTATTTCTTGATAGTACTAGATTATATATCAATAGGTATTACCGGGTACCCCCCCCCCCTTGGTGTAGCAGGACCTAAAGAGTAGAAGTATTATGAGAGTGCTTGTTAGTTGGTCCTTTTCTTGCATGAACAAATATTTGGAGGTGGCTCCTTTATAAAACAATCATAAAGGGAAGAGGTTATTGTTGTTTCTATTGCAACATAAAAAGAAACCCACAATTCAACCAAAAGAAAGGCCTATAGATGTTATAATAATACACTGGGAAAGATAGTTGAGAGTGAAAATGTCAAGGTTGATGAAACTGGTCAGAGACAATCTACACCCTTTGGATATGATTCAAATGATCAGGATGATAGTATAATATAAGGAAAGTAATATCAAGCCCATAATCAAGTTTAGATCATTCTAGTGAATCAAGAAGAAGAAGAAAGAGTAGAAGAAAGAATACAAGAGTCTAAAATTCAAGAAAAACCTAAGACTTCTAGAAAGTCAGATAATAGGAAATAGAAATAAAGGTGTTCAAACTAGAAGAGTAATTGCTGAAGATAGAGTTGATTATTATTTAATTTTAAATATTCAACCTAAGGATGTGAATGAAACATGTAAACATGAACACTAGCTAAAGACTTGTTTGTAAAGGATATTCACAAATGGAATTTATTTATTTTGAGGAGACCTTTTCCCTTCTGGCAAGAATTGAATTCATAAGATTGTTTCTTGATTTTGTTGCTTACAAGGATTCGAAGTCTATTAGATGGATGTCAAGTCTACATTATTGAATGTTGAATTGGAAGAAGAGGTGTAAATTGGGTAACTAGATGGATTTCAATTGTCTAATGATAGTGATATGGTTTTTCAATTGAAGAAATCTTTGTATGGACTAAAGCAAGCCCCTAGACTATGGTATGCAAGATTGGATAAGTATATGTTGAAGATTGGATTTAACAAAGGTATAGCTGACAGTAATTTGTACTTCAATATTGATCATGATAAAATTCTAATTGTTTACAGTTAGAAAATGGAATTTTTATCTCCGTCCAAGTATGTGAAAGAATTGTTAAAGAAGTTTGGAATGGAAGATTTGAAGATAGTTAGTACTCCTATGGTGACCAGATGTAAGTTGACTAAAAATTATCTAAGGAAAATCAGACTAGATAAAGATCTATAGTTGGTGGACTACTTTATTTAACTTAGACTAGACCTAATATCATGAACATGGTTTGTGTTGTAGCTAGATTTCAAGCTAATTCAAAGGAATCTCATGTTGTAGTTGTTAAAAGAATTTTTTGATATTTGAAAGGGATGGTTAATTTTTTTCTATAGTATCCTAAAGATGATGATTTTATTTTGAGTGCATTTACTGATGTTGGTTGGCCAAGAAATTTTGATGATAGAAAGAGAACTAGTTGTGGTACATTTTTCTTGGGAAAAAGATTAGTTTTATGGTTAAGAAAAAAGAAAAATTGTATTTCTCAATCTATTATAGAGGTAGAATATGTTGTTAAATTGAGTTTTACTCATGTGGTATGGATGAAGAATATGTTCAAGGATATTAGAGTATTGTATGATGAACCTGTTGCAGCTTTTTCTTGCAGAATCCTATATAGTAGAAATGCTTGACTCTTATAAAACCCAAATTCTGATTAAGTCAAGAAACAAGTCCAATTAACAAGGATTAAATCCTCCTTCACTTTGAGATCCACATGCTCAAGCGGGTGTACCTAACTTGATTTACTATTCCTTAATAAATCATACACTAGATTAACTTTTCACAATGATATGCTCCTACCTTTTACTGCAAAAGTTGATAAAAAATCCTACAAATGCTAACAATCATCTTCATGCAGAGCTTCACAAGCCAGACTATGGATTTGATAAGAGAAAATTCAAGTGAAATATGGATTCTCATCCTTCTTCTTTTTGATTTCCAAACTCTGGCAATGCTAACCTATAAAATGCCCTAAAGATTTAGTAGTTTTCAACATGCAGGCTTAATACAACATAAAAATGAAAATGATAACAGTTTGTATATGAATTTGATGGGAACCAAACAACCTAACACATCAGACCAGTGCCTTATCTAATGGGAATAGATTCATTCAATATGTAAAGACCTTCAATATCAAAGACATATCAAATGTAAATCCAGTACTGAATACTGAATTAGACTACGCCTTACATAATCTATTCACACTTCCTAGAAGCAAAAATACTTATCAAATTTGTTTCAATCTCATACTCACTAAAAATATCTTAAGGATTTAATTCTCTCCTTGAAATAAACCTTAAAATAGTTTGAAACTCTGCCTTACAAAATGATGGACTAAAATGTCCTTAACAACCAATCCAAATGAGTTAAAAAACTAGAAACAGAGACAACTAATCTTTTAAATTCTTCAAATCACACGAGGTACAAACATAAATTGATATTAAAGCATCAAGTACATATGAAATCAAATCCAAAGAGACCACTAATAAACTTGATCAAAAGATGCAGAACTAGCTTTTGTTGCATAAAATTCCCATACCTACAAAATGATCCTGGAAGTCCTTTTATAGAAACAAGGACTGCAACAAGCTTAAGATCTAATTAGGGTTAGGGTTACAAATATTAAAATATTACATGACAGAGAATATTAAATCATCTCAACTATCAAGAAGCTCTATCATCCATTCTGGTAAAACATTCCATGCTCCAATCTGTAAGAAATCTAATGTAGCCCTAAACTTATTCGGAAACTAAAGAATCATGCCCTGTAAAAGAAATAACAGATGGAATTTCTTGTTTGTATTAATTATCTCAAGAACTTTAACCCTTCAGATTTGTAGAAAGTCAACTACCTTTTTAGGAAAGCTCATGTTCTAGAAAATCTGATCAAATCTGCATTATAAAACTCTAAAATAGTTCCCCATTTGCTGTGAAGAACTGAACAGGATAAGGCCAAGGGTTTAAATATTGTTTTATAGGTTAACAGAAACCCTAAGAAGATAATCTCTATAATAAATGTCTTCAAAACCTCTAATATTCCTCCATACTATATCCAACATCTATAAAAAAACATGGCATAGAAGATCAGATTCACCCATCAAACTCTCTACAGTAAGACGACACAAATCATCGATTGAAAAGCCTGAGAAACATTTTGAAATTTTGAAAATGGTTACAACATCTACACCTGGTGTGGAATCCTCCATCTATAATCCATATTCAAACTTTCTTATACTTTAAAATAGATTCATAGATTCTTTTTAGGTTACTCAGGCTTTTAGATCATATCAAGGACAGGTGGCATGTAGGCACAATGTCTCAATATATATATTTCAATCTCTTTTCCTTTAAGCCATTACACAAGCCGTCCGATTAGAATCAACCAAAAAAATATTTACTTTAGTTAAAACTCAACAATGCTGGTCCTACGAATATCCACATGGCACTTTACTTGGTCCTGAGAAATCTTGTTGGCCATCTGACCTGTGTTGAATGAGAAATCTGAAAGGAAACTAAGTGTGTAGAAAACAGTTCCCTATGCTAAACTCTCGAGAAGAGGATCGTGCAAATTCAGATTTAACCCTTAGCAATTATAGAATGATAATATAATAACATGCATACATAGAAAAATGAGAACGACACAATGATACCTTGGGGAAAATCTTTTGGTAAAAAACACCAACACTCGAAAACCTGCACAATGTATTAATCAAAACTAATACTATTTACAATACACTTGCAATGCAAGTTCTTTTAGGAGATAATCGACACTTGAAGAAAAATTCAGCAGCATAAAAATGTTCCAAGCATACACTTTATTTTTTTTTTATTTGCAACCCTAAAAAATGCTTATATCATGCACTTCACTTTTTAGGGCAACTTCCAAAAGCAGCCATATTAGGGTTTTACCATTCTTTGAGAAAATAGGAACCCAAAAATTTTTTCCCATGATTGCAGAAGAGTGTACACTACTCAACTAATTAGTTGCCACATGTCTTGCATGTCTTCACCCATCATTAAAACTTCCACAATTAGCTCTTAAAAATATTAATGACCGTCATAGGAATCCATCATAACCGTTTCAGTCATGATTACCTTAAACATTGTCCAAAGTGCCGATATTTGGAAAATATCAAATGTAAGGAAATATACAAGGTTGAGACACCTTATTCCTAACAAAATCCACTTGTCAAGTAGGTGCAATACCTTGATCATTAGATCTTGTGAAACTTTTCATTAAGTCTTTATGATGTCCATTAGATCAAATCTAACTTGTCTACACATTATCTTCTTTACTCTGTCATAGATCTGGACCCACCTGGGACACGTGGTGCTCAAGCATGTATCCTTGATGGTTAAATCTTGAGCAACTCTTCATTAAGGAATTACACTACCCATTAGATCAAACCTGACATAACAACACTTTAACATAATCTTCAAGTTGCTGAACAATTCACTAACTATGGGTATATTGGGAGATTAAGCACAGACCCGTGATCTTTCTCTCAATGAACAAACATGATCTCACTTCAGCAAACTCAACTTGACTTTGATCTTGACTCAGGTTCATTCCAAGATTGTGTGACTAAAGAAACTGCTAAGTTGTGAGAACATTTCATAAACTCAGGTTACATTCAGAGATCTAGCACTAGTCCTTAGATTCATTTGTCCTTGGAAAAATGTGGCAACTTCATGTCAAATCTCAGAGCACAAAACTTAGCCTAGGATTTATCATGAGATTCAGTGACTATGTAAATCATCAAACTCAGATAGTTAATCCTTTGCTCATGGTTAAATCTGGAGATTACGTGAATGAAGGATTTATAGAAGTACTAAATTTAACTTTACCAGACATGTCCTTTACCCTGGTCTGATTTAGAGATTATGCGACTTAAGGAACTGCCAAGTTGCCATAACATATCTTAACCTCAAAGTTTATTTAGAGATCTAGCATAAGCCACAGGATTAACACAAGTACTTAGCAAGATCAATGGTCTGCATTGAATCTCAAGACTTTTCATGACATCAAAAAAATATTATGAGATTACATGCCATCCACTGGATCAAAAAGACATCAATGGCCTAAGCTTGATCACTGAATCATTCTGTACATTGACAAAAACATTAAGAGATCATGTGCAATCCATCATATCATGTTAGAAATAGAACTGAACCAACAGTTTGTGTTGAATCTCAGAATAAATCTATACTTGCCCAATTCTTTGTGAGATCATGTGCTAGCCCTAGATCTTCATTTGCATCAATGGTTCTTGCATAATCTTGAGATCTTTAACTTAACCATGAAACCATGAAGAGATCTCATGCCCAAAGAGAAAAAGTAACCCCACCTTGACCTCAGGTCTATCTAGAGATTGCACGATTAACTGAGTTGTGAAGTCGGGGAAAGAAAAAATTGACTCATGGTTTAATCAGAGATTCTACAAAAGCCAAACGATCAAAGAAAGAATAGAACAAGATCTACGACCCGTGTTAATTTTCTAAATAAATTTGTACTTGCTTATTTCCTTGCGAGATCATGCACAACCATGAGATGAAAAATTAATAGAGAACTTGATCAACGACCCTCGCTTAGTCATTGAATTAAAAATAATATTCAGTCGAGGTTACACGACTAATTGATAGACTAGGAGAATAAAGCACACATGGTAAAATCTAAGACTTAAGTGGCTTGAAAAGGTAACTAAAATTTATAACAAGTCCATGAAGTGTTTTAAGACCTTTTTGACCAACAACTATAAATTTGAAACTAGGGTTTAAGACTTTGCAAGACATAGCAGGATCTTTCATCATTAAAAGTAGATTTTTCATAGAGACTTAGGGTTTTAGTTCAAAGATCAATACAGCTATGAGCTTAGACATAAAAATTGGAAAATTAACAGGGGCTAAAAAATCATTTTTGCAACCCTAGACAGGTTCAAACTAAAATGTAGCAAATAGCCAAAATATTACCAACAGTGGCTCTGACTGAGGATGCTTGATTGCTAGATCAAGGCAAGAATCCATATCTCTAGGAAAAACATACCATAATTACGCATAGTTCTACAACAAAACTTCAAAATATATACAACCTACAGCAAACTAGCACACCAAAAACCAACTACCTATATACATGACTACTGTGCATGGAAAAATTCAATTAAAGAAAGGTTTTAGGAATTTTCCATGCACTGGAAATTCCAATACCTCATCATCCAAATTTATTAAGAAATATGAATCATTACCATGTGTCTGATGAATGATATAAGGCCCTAACCACAAGGAGTCAAACTTTTTATGTTTCCCTTTATCTTCTGCCTTAGCATTCCCCTATAATACCATGTCATCTATCTGAAACTTTCTATTATTATCTCTTTTTTCAAACAGATATTTCATTTTCTATTGTCCTTCTCTTCTGATTTCATCAAATTCAACTAACTGGATCACTCTATTATACATAGCATCACTTACTTCAAGACCTTCTTCCTCAATGAATTTATAAACAGGAAGTAAATTATTCAATAGTATCCTGACTTGCATACCATACACCAATTCAAAATGGGACTTGTCAGTATCCTTTTTCACAGTTACTCTATCAGCCCATAAGGATAATTTCAACTTAAAATGCCAAGCTCTTTTATTTGTTGTTAAGGTTTTCTTTAATATATGCAAAATACTCTTATTACTGGATTCTGCTTGTCTATTAGCTTGGGGATGATATGGGGAAGAGTATGACATCATAATTCCATATTCATCATAGAAATCCTTAAATTCTTCTGACCTGAAACACAATATAGCATTGTCCATTATTAATTTTATAGGGACACCAAATCTGGTCAGAACATTTTCCATCAGAAAATCAATGACCACCTTACTAGTTGCCTTCTTAGTAGGAATTACCTCTATCCATTTTGTGAATTAGTCTGTGGAAACCAATATACAACTATGTCCACCACCATATTTTTCTAAAAATTCCCCAATGATATCATTCCTCCACATCAAAAAAGGTGCCTCAGTCACTACTAGATTTAGTAATAAAGAACCAGAATACTTCAACTTGGAAGAAAACCTATGACATCCTTCACACTTTCTTACAAAATTGAAGGAATCTTTAAATAAATAGGGCCAAAAATAACAAGACCTAAGAATCTTATGAGTAGTAGTTTTGCAAATTAATGTCCACCACACACACCAGCATGTATTTCTTTTAGGACCTTTTCATCTTGCCCCTCATCTAGGCATAACAAAAATACACCATTTCTGTCTTTCCAATATAAATCTCCTTTTACTAATGTGTATCTTTGAGCTTGTAACCTGAGGGTTCTTTTCTGATTATCAATCATAATCTCAGGGCACTTGGAATTTTTGAGATAGTACATTATATCAACATAATAAGTTTGTCTTTCAATACTAGTCACTATCGAATCTTGTACTTCTACATTATTTACCTGAACCAAATCCATATTCTCTTTTGTCATTAACTTTGCTAGGCCAAGTCCTCTTACTAATTTGGTTATATGAATTTCCAAATTAAATTCTTGAATCCTATTTATCCATTTGTATTGTTTTCTAGTAACCTCTGATTGAGTAAGAATATCCTTGATTGTTGCATGAGGTACATATGCAATTAATTTTTCACAAACCAAATAAGGTCTGAATGACTTCACAGCTTTAACCAGGGCATATGCTTGTTTTTCCATCATCTCATAGTTGAACTCTGTAACTTGGAGTGATTTATTGAAAAATGCAATGGGATGTTCATAACCCTCTTCATCCTTTTGTAGTAACACAACAACAATTGTATGAAAAGATGCAAAGGAAAATAATGAAAATGGCTTACTATAATCAGGAGACTTTAAAATAGGTGCTTCTTGAACTGCCTCCTTGATCTTTTCAAAATCAAATTGTGCTTCTTCATTCCACTTAAACTTTGCATCCTTTTTCAATAATTTAATTATAGGCTTAACAATTTTTGCAAATTTAGCAATAAACCTCCTCACAAAATTAATCTTTCCTAAAAAATATTGTACTCCTTTGACATTCTTTAGAGCAGTGACCTTCTGAATTGCTTCTATCCTTTCTGGGTAACTTTCCTAGTAACTTTCCTTTTGTTACTGTAAATTGACATTTCTTAGAATTCAAAGAAACATGATATTCCAAAGCTTTATTAAAAATATTTTCTAAATGCCCACAATGGTCCTATTCTTTCTTGGAATATGTTCTCAAGTCATCTTGATAAATAGCCATAAATAAATCAATAAATTATTTAAATGCATCATCCATAGCTCTCTGGAATGTTTCCCCTGCATTTATAAGACCAAAGGGTATCCTAATATACACATATGTTCCCCATTGAGTAGTGAATGTGATTTTAAATTGCTCTGATTCCTTTACTAATACCTGGTTGTAGCCTGAAAAACCATCCATCATTGACAATATATCACAACCAGTAACTTTGTGCAACATTGCATCCATGTTAAGCAAAGAATAATTATCCTTCAAAGATACAATATTCAAGTTCCTAAAATCAACACAAATCCTTATATCACCATTCTTTTTCCTTACTGGGACCAAATTAGAGACCCAAGTTGAATGTCTTATGGGTTGAATAATCCCTGCATCCCTCAACCTCATCAATTCTTATTGCATTTTGGGGGCTAATAATGGGTTGATTGGTCTCTTCTTTTGTCTGAATGGCTTGGATTCTAGTTTCAGTGGGATCTCATGTTGGAAAAGATCCTCCCTGTAAGATCTTAGGTCCTCATATGACCAAGAAAACACATGCTTTTGTTTCCTTAACAATTTTATCAAATTTTCCCTAACATGGGATTCTAACCTTCTTCCAATATATACTATTTGAGGTGTTATTTCTGATCCTAAATTTACTTCCTCTAAATCCTCAATTTTAGCACTGCTCCTTTTTGATAAATGATCATCTTGATCACTAAAAAATGCATCTAGTTCTATTAACCCCTTAGGAATCTGATTAGAACTCAATTGGATAACCTCATTTCCCAAAATAATATCTTTATCATCAATTACCTCAATGAAAGAATTACAATCTATATGTTGGCCTTCATAATGGTCAAGGCACTCGATAAACTTAAAAATATCTTGATCATCCTCAAAAAATTGCAAGTTGTAATTATTATCAGGGACAACTGGTCTAGTCTTAGCTTCCACAATTGATAACCCACTCAAATTCAAATCACTATTTTTAAATAAACATTAGCTATAAAATCAGCCATGATGTTTTTTGACCTTTCTATCCATTCAATATTAAAGGCATCAAAAGATTGAATCTGATCCCAAATAGCATGCTTGTAAATTTTTAATGTATCATTTTTTATAGTATACTTGGATCTAACTTGTGCTACTACTAGCTCAAAATCCCCATAAACTTTTAAACATTTGATAGCATGCCTAGTAGCAATATTTAATCCCAAAAACAAGGCTTCATACTCAGCAGTATTATTTGTACAATGAAAAGTTAACAAGAAAGAGTATTTGAATGTAGTACCCGATGGAGACATAAATAGAACACCATCTCCTCATCCCTCTTTGGAACAAGCTCCATCAAAGTACATTTTCCATAGGCCACCTTTTTGTGTGTTTAGCTCTTCAATTAATGGATCACTATTTTTGCATTGCGGAAAGATATTCTCTATTCTAAAATTTTCCATGTCTACATCCACACAAAAATTAAGCATATTATCTTGCACCTTCTCAATCGTCACTGGTGCTCAAGGTTCTCTATAAAATTTTACTTCATTCACATTCACTGGGATTATTGCATAAGATAAGTCTAATTGGACATGACCTCCAACTGTTGTGGCCCATTGTCTAGATAATAGCATACCATAATGGGGATTTGGTATCTACAGCAACTATATCCATTTTGTAAGTTGCCTTAGGAAATAAAACCATCTTAACTTCTACTCCTTTCAGAGTTCCCACCGCAGGGACTTCTCTATTATCCATGGCATAACACTTTCCATAGAAAGTATCAACATTCATACCCAACTCTTTCATTACACCATATGGCATTACATTTGCAGGGGCACTAGAATCAATCATACAATTTTTTACAAGTTTTTTGTTTATCAACAAGGTTAAATAAAAAGGGTCTACCTGAGAGGGCTCTTGTGTAGTCATATTACCAACATATAAGATAGTTGTTTTTGTCTCATGACTAACACCAATAATTTTTCTCTCCCTTGTATTATCAATGGGGTCATCAACTATCCCTTTGAAAAATTACATTGCAACATCCCTATGTTCCTTTATTTTTAACATTTCACTCAAAGGAACTGACACTTTCATTTTCATAAGAGAATGTTTCATATTAAACACAGGTAATCCAGACAAAATGTCATTTATGCTCTTACCTTTGTTCCCTTTTTCAATAAAAACTTTCTTATCAACTTTTGCTTCCTCCTTTTCTTCTTGGGAAGAGAAGAACTCTCCTTGTTTTGTTCCTCCTTTCTTATTTTTACCTTTGTTTTGAGATCCTACAACAACCAGTGAGGCATCTTCTTTAATGAATACTGAACCAGGCTTACCTTGACCAGGTTCTACCTTTCTATTCATCAAATTTTAAGCACTCCTAGCTTGATTGATTACTATTATATTTAAATATCTTTTCTCCTCATCACTAGGAAACCTAAAATGGGGATACTCTCTATCATCACCCAATGTATAGATAGTATTTTGCATCACAGTATCAGGTTCATTATCTAAGTCAAAGAGAACTTGTTGCTGGTATCTTTGGTAATGCTCTCTCCTAGTATCTATATCTACAACTGGCTCTTCATCTTCAAAGGAACACATATCATTATGCCTATTCATAGTGGACATATTTACCATAGGTTCTTCTTGTTCTAGGTTCATTTTCCCATTGCTATCCTCCATTTGTTCAAGTAAAGCTTGAGAAACAACACATTGAAAGGAAGAATGGGGTAATTTGCAGGCAGGACAACAAGGGGTATTCTCTACATTGTATGCAACATTTATTTTCAAAGGATCAGGGGTTACCTTAGTCTTCTAGCTCTCCTAATTTTTAAAAATATGTTTTCCATCCTTATAATTTGTTTTGTATGGCATATTGTGCAAGTTTGGGATTTTATCATACCTTTGATATTGATACCTATTGTCATGAGGAGCCCAGTCATTTTTATCAACCTTGGTAGCAAGGTCTTTTACTATTCTTACTAATTTATCCACCCTATCCTCCTCCTTGGCAGGTTTACTTGTCTATCCTTTTGTATCCTTCCACAACCTTCCATCGTCTCTCTTTCCCATTTTTCCTAAGGATTGCCTATTTCTTTCAATATTTATAGCCATTTTATAATCTTCCCTTGTTAGGAATAAGGTGTCTCAACCTTGGATAATTCCTATTCTTATTATTTGTTTTGTAAAATGTGTTTCTTGCAAATAATGTTGATGTGTCGGCATCTTGAATTGTGTGTAAGGAGATCATGGCTA
>MU223504.1:179967-195965 GCA_018584345.1 Thuja plicata
CAGGGTATATCATTGTTTCATTCTCTATTTTCTGTATGCATGGTATGTGGTTGCAATATCTTTGTTAAAGTAGTTAATGAATCTGTAATTGTAAGGATTTAAAAGAATTTGCACAATACTTTCCTATGAAGATTAGCGTAGGAAGCTGTTTCCGCACCTGAGTTTCCTTACATCCCTCAGACTATGTGGATTTTTATCCCTTAAAAGATATAACATCTTTCCTTCCATAGCATTGAAATATGTGGTTAAACATACTTCCTCATCTAGTCTCAAAACTAGAAATCACTTATTCATGGCCTTTTGAAATCTACTACTGAAATTTGTCATACTTTCATTTGGGAATTTCTTAATGCTGTTAAATTCATTTAACATAAAACCTGAATTAACATGTTCACGATATTGTTCTTTAAAACTTTCAACAAGCTCTTCCCAAGATACTATACTATTTTCAGGTAAACTCCTATACTAGTCTCTAGCAGCTTCATCCAAAGATTGAAAAAATAACTTCATGATTACATCCTCATGATCAATTTCAAAGTCAGTCATTTTATTAGTAAATTCTTTAAGATTTCCTTCACAAGTTATAGTATTATTTCCACTAAACCTGGGGATTTTATCCCTTACCTCATTTGGGATGACATTTAGATAACCAGGTATGCCATCAAAGAACAGTGGATGATACCTATCCACATGGATGGGTCTTCTTTTAAAATTTGCAGTAGCATGAGCTCCACTTCCTAATTTTTTGTGTTGTTTGATACAGTAGCAGCATGGTGGCCACCTAAAATTTGTACACCTTGGACTGAGCCAACAGTCTGATTGCTTTGACTGGGACCAACTACTTGTGTAGCACTTGTGTTTGCAGTATTACTTGTAACACTATTCAAAAAGGCTAGTTTCTTTTTAATCTCAATTACTGTTGCTTCTACCTCTGCCTTTTCCAATTTCTTAGCAAGTTCTTCCTTTACCTTCCTGGCTTCTTCTAACTCAAGATCTTCCTATAAAATCCCACCTAAAGAAACCCTCTTTGGTTTAGGTTCTTCAATGTGGACACTAGATGCCTTCTACTTTCCCTTATTCTTGAGGTCTTGAGTACCAAAGACTTGGCTGATGATAGGTTTCTCTTCAACCTTCTTAGGCTCTTCAACATTATTTTTTGCCATTTGTATCAATAATTTCCTTTTTAAATCATCAACCTTCATTTTTTTTTGTCTTATTAGATTTTATTTTTCATTATTTCTCTATTGCACAATGATAGATTGCTCTTGGAGTTCTCTCTCCAATTCAGTAGTTTCTTCATCAAGACTTTCTGAATCTAGAAAGGTAGTATCAAATTCCTCTTCTCTCCCACTAGGAGAATAATAATCTCCATATGCACCCAATCCTAAGTCTGGATCCTCTTCATACTCTAATATGTTTTCTTCATGACTATTTTGGATTGGATCCTCTCTCTTAATGTTCTCCTCTTGTTTTTTAGTTTGAGGAAGTCTTTTATCATTCTTTAATTTTCTTGACTAACCTCCTCTAGAATTAGTTCAAATTCCATCTTCCATCTTTTCCTCTGGATGTTTTTTCATCCAAGGTCAGGTATATTTTTTTTTCATATTGAGAAATTTTGTATAGGATTATATATATATATATTACTCAACACTGATGTAGAGATTTCTCAAAGTCAACCCACCCAAACTATTTGGGAGAATACTACACTAACCCAAAATAATATTTTACTTCAGATTCCCCATCATAGTTGCCAATTCATTGGAGCTTTTTCTTGCAGAATCCTATATAACAGAAATTCTTGACTCTTATCAAACCCAAATTTTGATTAAGTCAAGAAAAAATTCCAATTAACTAGGATGAAATCCTCCTTCACTTTGAGATCCACAGGCTTAGGCGAGTGTACCTAACTTGATTTACTATTCCTTAATAAATCATGCAATGGATTAACTTTTCACAATGATCTGCTCCTACCTTTTATTATAAAAGTTGATAACAAATCCTACAAATGCTAATAATCAGCTTTATGAAGAGCTTCACAAGCCAGACTATGTATTTGATAAGAGAAAATACAAGTGAAATAAGGATTCTCATAATTCTTCTTTTTGAGTTCCAAACTCAGCCAAGGTTGACCTATTAACTTCCCTAAAGATGTAGTTGTTTTCAACATGCAAGCTTAATACAACATAAAAATGAAAATGATAATAGCTTGTATATAAATTTGATGGGAACCACACAACCTAAAACATCAGACTAGGGCCTTATCCAATGGGCATGGAGTCATTCAATATATAAAGACCTTCAATATCAAAGACACATCAAATGTAAATCCTATACTAAATATTAAATTAGACTATGCCTTACATAATCTATTCACACTTACTAGAAGCAGAAATACTTATCAAATCTATTTCAATCTCCTACTCACTGAAATTATCTTAAGTATTTAATTCTCTCCTTGAAAGAAACCTTAAAATAGTTTGACACTCTGCCTTACAAAGTTATGGACTGAAATTTCCTTAACAACCAATCCAAATGAGTACAAAAACTAGAAACAGAGACAACCATTCATTCAAATTCTTCAAATCACAAGAGTTACAGACATATATTGATATTAAAACATCAAGTACATATGAAATCAGAGCCAAAGAGACCACTGATAAACTTGATCAAAATATGAAGAACTAGCTTTTGTGGCATAAAATTCCCATACCTACAAAATGATCTTGGAAGTCCTTTTATAGAAACAAGGACTGCAACAAGATTCAGATCTAATTTGGGTTAGGTTTACAAATATTAAAATATTACATGATAAAGAATATTAAATCATCTCAACTATCAAGCAGCTCTATCATCTATTCTGGTAAAACATTCTATGCTCCAATCTTTAAGAAATCTGATCTAGCCACCAATACTTATTGGGAAACTAAAGAATCATGCCCTATAAAAGGAATAACAGATGGAATGTCTTGTTTGTATTAATTATCTCAGGAAATTTAACCCTTCAAATTTGTAGAAAGTCAACTACCTTTCTAGGAAAGCTCATGTTCTTAAAAATCTGATCAAATCTGCACTATAAAACTCTAATATAGTTCCCCATTTACTATGAAGAATGGAACAGGATAAACCCAAGGGTTTAAATATTGTTTTATAGGTTAAAAGAAACCCTAAGAAGATAATCTCTATAATAAATGTCTTTAGAATAACCAATATTCTTCCATACTATATCCAACACCTGTAAAAAACATGGCATAGAAGATCATATTCACCCATCAAACTCTGCAATAAGATGACACAGATCACTGCTTGAAAACCCTGAGAAACATTTTGAAATCTTGAAAAATGGTTACAATAGCTACACTTGGTGCGGGATCCTCCATCTATGATCTAGATTCAAACTTTCTTATACTTTAAAATAGAGTCATAGATTATTTTTTTGTTACCTAGGCTTTAAGATCAAATCAGGGACATGTGGCATGCATGAGTAATGCCTCAATGGATAGATTCTGATCTCTTTTCCTTTAATCCACTACGCAAGCCATTCGATCATAATCAACTAAACAAATCTTTACTTTAGTTAAAAATTAGCGAAACTGGTCCTACTGATATCCACATGGAACTTTACTTGGTCCTGAGAAATCATGTTGGCTATCTGACCTATGCTGACTGAGAAATCCACTTGTCAAGAAGGCACAATGCCTTGATCATTATATCTTGCACAAATTTTCATTGAGTCTTTACACTGTCTATTAGATCAAATCTAACTTGTCTGCACATTATCTTCTTTACTGTGTTGTGCATCTGGACCCACCTGGGACATGTGGTGCTCAGGCACATTGCCTTGATGGTTAGATCTCAAGCAACTCTGTATTAAGGCATTACGCTATCCATTAGATCAAATCTGAAATAACAACACTTTAACTTTATCTTTGTCCTCGACCCTTAACCTGACTATGACTAGCCTTTAACTCTGATTTAATCTGGAGATTGCGCAACTATGTAATCTCCAAGTCACTAAACAATTTCACTAACTCTGATTATATTGGGAGATTACGTGTAGACTCCAGATCTTGATCTTAATGAACGAACATGATCTCACTTCAGCAAACTCAACTTGACTTTGATCTTTACTCAAGTTCATTTAGAGATTGTGTGACTGAAAGAACTGCTAAGTTGTGAGAACATTTCATAAACTCAGGTTACAAGAGAGATCTAGCGCTAGCCCTCAGATTCATCTATCCTTGGAAACATGTGGCAACATCATGTTGAATCTCAGAGCACAAAACTTAACCTAGGCTTTATCACGAGATTCAACGACTATGTAAATCATCAAACTCATATAGTTAATCCTTTACTCATGGTTAAATCTGAAGATTACGAGACTGAAGGCATTGTGGAAGTACTATATTTAACTTGATGATACATGTGATTTGCCCTAGTTTGACTTAGAGATTACATGACTGAAGGAACTACCAAGTCATGAGAATATATCTTAACCTCAGAGTTTATTCAGAGATCTAGCACAAGCCACAAGATAAACACAAGTACTTAGCAAGATCAACAGCCTATGTTGAATCTCGAGACTTTTCATGACATCAGAAAAATATTATAAGATTACACACCATCTATAGGATTAAAAAGACATCAACGGCCTGCACTTGATCATTTAATCATTCTATACTTTGAGGAAAACATTATGAGATCCCACGCATTCCATCAAATCATGTTAGAAATAGAACTGAATCAACGGTTTGCGTTGAATCTCAAAATAAATCTATACTTGCCCAATTATTTGCAAGATCACATGCCAGCCCTGGATCTTCAATTGCATCAATGGTTCTCGCATATTCTTGAGATCTTTAACTTAACCATGAAACCATCTAAGAGATCTCACAACCAAAGAGAAAAAGTAAACCCACCTTGACCTCAGGTCTATCTAGCGATTGCACGACTAACTGAGTCACAAAGTCACAGAAAGAAAAACTTGACTCGTGGTTTAATTAGAGATTCTACACAAGCCACATGATCAAAGAAAGAATAGAACAAGATCTATGGCCTGCGTTAAGTCACTAAGTAAATTTTTACTTTCTTATTTCCTTGTGAGATCAGACGCCAACCATGAAATCAAAACTTAAAGATAACTTGATCGATGGCCCTCGCTTAGTCATTGAATGAAAAAGAATATTCAGTTGGGGTTACGTGAATAACTAATAAAATAGGAGAATAAAGTGCACATGGGAAAATATGAGACTTAAGTATCTTTAAAATTTAACATAAAATTATAACAAGTCCACAAAGGGTTTTAAGACTTTTTTAACCAATGACTATAAATTTTAAACTAGGGTTTAAGACTTAGTAAGACATAGCAAGATCTTTCAATTGGAAATATATTGAGGCTAACTGACTAAGAGGGTGGGTGAATCAACAACCAAAAAAATGTAATTCTTTTAATCATTTATTAGATTATCTAATCTAATTTCATGCATGAAATGAAAATCAATAAAACATCCACAACACTTGACACAATATTTGATTACCCAAAAACCTTCCAAATAGAAAGTAAAACTGGGGTGGGGATGGTACCCACAAGATGTATTACTGCAGTATTAATTTATCCTGTTAAAGATTACAATTGACCACTTCTGATGGTCTTCCTTATTAGGATAAATAAGGACTATTAGGTCCACCTTGTGAAAGGATTTAGTACAATACAATTGAGTAATGCAACTCTGTTAGGAGATTTGTAAAGGACTGTTAAGTCCACCTTGTTAGAGGATTTTTCTGATGCACCTATTAGGATGAACTAGTAGATGATATTCAATGCAACTCTGATTTGTTGAATAAAAACCAATGATATAAAAAATAATCACCTGACTGTGATGGACGAGTATCTGTTGTTCCTTATAATGTTGTAGCCTCTTAAACAATTTGCCACTTCATATTCACATACACACTTCTAAATATATATTTGGATAAAAAAATGCCTTATATTTATACATTATCCAAATCAAATACTTCTGTAAGTCAGCTTCCATAAGATAAATTAATATCAAATAATATAAGCTAAGTCGGCCAAATACTGTTACTCGGGTTCAGTAGTCTACTCGAGCAATATACTAGCACTCAGGCATTATGTTGTCACTCAAGAAACATACTAAACTCTGGAACTTAGGCTACTTTGTGTACTCGGGTCATATAGATCACTAAGGGTAATATTTATTACCACTATCTTCTTGGTCAACACTACCACTACTCAGGTTACATTGTAACTGCTCGGGTTGCACTACTGGCTCGATCAACTCTGTGATGACTAAGTGTTTTGTCACTAATTGACAACATGTCTTTCCATAAGGTCATCAATCTCCCCCTTTGGTATTAGTGACCAAAAACACTTATCATGTTCAAAAAATGCTCAAACTTCTGATTCAAAAGTCCCCCTTACCATATCTTGGGTACTTTCTCAGTTTTTGACAACAACTCTATGACTCGGTTACAACTGACTCTGTTTTTTATTTTTCTAAATTTTTTTGTAACAATTATATATATATATATATATATATATATCTTCTCTACTTCTCTTCTGTACATGTATTTCCTTATATGTATATACACTTTATACACTGACTTTCCCACTTGTTTTTGACACAAATGCCAAAAAATATATCTATATAGTAATACCAAAATAGGATAGAAAATTGCTATGTACCTTCAAAATCTAAGACAAAGTGTTGTCCCAATTATCTTTCAACGCCTTTAGGATGTGTAATTCAATTTGTATATCTGTTGATAGCTCCAACATAAGCTCAGCAACTAAAAATTTGTTGTCATGTATGAGAGTCTTGGCATGAGCTATATGCTTCTGCATTACATCCATGTGTGGAAGGAGTTGGCTCTGCATATCTGTGAGAGATTCTCTTGTCCTTGCTACTTCTCTTAGTAATTTATCCTACATGTCTTTCAGATACTTAATTTTCACAAAGTGTGTTGAGCTCGAACTCGGGTTAAGTGCCAACTAATTTGCACTTTCCTTCAAATCTGTATCTATCTTTGTCAGCTTAGTCTTGGTTTCCATTGTGAAGTTGGAAGTATCACTTAACTTTACAAATAATGAAGCAACATTATTTACAATAGTTTCTAGAGAGCTAATAAGAGAGTTTATCTTTACTTGATCAATTGTAATCTTGCTTGCAACATTCTCTAGAACTTTGTTCTCAAACTTCATTTCTATCTTCTGCAGTAGTTTTTCTTAACCACTTAAATCATTATTGAACTTGTGGACTATGTCTACAAGTTGGTCCATAATAGAATCATTTTCATTTATTTCTACTTCTAGTGCATCTAGGAATATACCTTTTATGTTCTCCAACACTTTGTTTCTCTTCTTTTTTGCTTGGAGCTTTTGTTGTGTAGTTATTTTCTTCCATAGCTCCCCTAATATATCCATCTACTCTACTTTCAAGTTAGATAGATCCCAATTTGGAATCACAGTATCTTTCTCAAGATCAATATCATCAGTATTTACTTCCTTTTCTTTCCCACTATCCTTGGGATTGGGTGAAGGAAAAATTTCCTTACCTTTTCCACTATCATCTATGTCATTTATTTCCTCATTTTTCTCCTTAGAATTTAGTTGGAATAGGTCATTTACATTTTCTACTCCAACTGTAGCATCAATGCTCACTGAATAAATATTCACAATTGCCTTCTGTGACTCAGTTAGGCATATCCCAGTAGTAGGTGGAGCCTGATTCTCAGTTCCCGCTAGTCCAGGTGTAGATTTAGTAGACTTATCCTTTCTCGGAGATAGGATGATCTATATGGGTGATAGGGGAAGGGATGCCATTACCTCTACTACTATCTGTTCTGCATTGAATTCTTCAATAGTTTCCACCTCAGGTAAATCTACATCATCAAAATTTTCTTTGGGGTCTATACTTGGTACTTCTACCTTTTCTTCTTCCTTGATTTCCAAGACTATCTTCCAGATCTTTTTTGTAGCCTACACCACATACTCTATCTTCTTGTTTAATATCTCAAAGGTCCTGAACCTTGGAATGTGATTTTTTTCATATTTGGTCATGGCCTCTTTAATCTCTTTATTTGTCATGGTAGGCATTACTTTCCTTAATGTCTTTTCTCTAATGTCCTTTTCTGTTTGGACTGCATTGCTCCAGGGAATAGATATTTCCTTGAATAGGTCTCAGTCATATGACTCTTTAATTCAGATGGATCATACTTCCATCTTGTCATCTTTTCTACAACTGCTTCCTCAATATGCTTCTGTTCATCCTTTGTCCTGGAAGCATATTTTAGTGATTTTAGAGAACTCATACCACTACCTTCTCTTAGTTCCTCAATTTTCTTCTCAAAGGTAGGTGGGGGTTTCTTGAATACTACTATATCTTCTTCTTCATCTTCTTTGGGAAATATGAGTTTCCTTCTAGATCTTCTTTTAGTGATAACAAGGGTAGAGATCTTTGATTTCTATTTGGGGGTTACCTTCTTCTTCTTCTTCTTCTTTAGAGGTTTAGTTTATATCTCTTCCTCTTCTGGTTCATCATCTTCTATCTTAACTTCATCTTCTTTGATTTTAGAGATAGAAGGAGGAGAATCTGAAGTCTTCTCATACTTCTTTCCAAACTGTTCTAACCTCTTCTTTCCTCTTTTCCAAATCTTAGGAATCTCAATCTCTAATGAAATTATTCTTTTTTCCTCTTCATAGGTGTCAAAGTATGGTGCTTTGGGATCAAAAGGTTCATTCACAAGAGCCTCAATGATGTTTTTGGTCTCATCTATGTTAACCTCATATGCAAGAGGTTTCACCCATGCAACACTAGGTTTGACTGCCTGAATATATACTTTATCATAGTCAACTAGAAAAAAAACATCATCCTTGTAGTCTTCAACTAATTGTTTATGAGTTTTATACCTATTTTGCATCTTCTATTTGAATTCCTCAAAATATGCATCCATGATACTCTCAAAATTGTCTCCTAATTCTATTATGAAGTCAATTATTTGATACACTGTGGGTCTTTCCTTCTTCCAAACAATGGTGCCTTTGGAAGGGAAAAACTTTTGAATGTAAAATAATATGTAGACCAAAGGTGAACTAAACTTACATGGATTGGTCTTTGATGCCTAGATGCTTTCCATGTTCTTTCTAAATTGGATGAGCTACAACTTGGCAAGGTCTAATGAGAGACTATTCTTGACCACCTTGTATGCCAAGTCCACATCCTCACATGGTACATTGTTAGGTTGGCTAGAATTGTAGATTTTGTGCACAATAATATGAATCCCAAACTTCAATTCCATGTTAGTAACTCCATTTAATCTCATGCCTCTCCCATCCCACTCGGCAAGAGTCTTCTTAGCTAGATCATCCTGGGGTAGGGTTTTGGTAGCTTTAGACTTGTCCAGAATAGGATACCCTATAACATAGTGTACCATTGTCATGGTAATCTTCGCTAGTTTTTCCAGCCATAGATACATGTCATGAAGATAGCTTAGAACAAATCTAATCCACTTAATCTAAAAATTTTGTGACATATGCATGATATGAGTCAAACCCTTGACTTCTAGGTGTTTATGTTCTGGCTTCATATTCCCAACATCATAGAGTTTCTCATATGCTTTATTCATTTCCAATGTCCCCAGCCATTGAATTGTGCAATGATAAAAGGCTCGAATTTCATTAATCAACAATACCCTAGGAGGAATTAGGGAATGAGCTCCCATCAAGTCTATCTCCTCTGCAATCACTAGATGAAGCTTAAACTTTGGAGTTTTGCAGATAGCATTCCTCACCAACATCTCAGATCCTTTCTTAACCTTGTTGCTAGATGTAGACACCATTATGCTTAGAGGTTTGATAAAAATTTGCAACTTAAAGATTTTGAATGCAAATTCTCTTTGAATCACTTAAGGCTTTGAATCTCTCTAAAAAGTTTGTAAACAATAACCTTTCCAATTCATCTTTAATAAGAGATTTTACCATTAATTTTCATTAAATTCTCTGTACATGGTATCTAGCATAGCTCAGAATGAAGCTCGGTGAAAACTAACTTTTGCATCTTCAAAACCATACAATGTGACTTAACTCGATTAAGCCTATGTAACTCAGGTGTTATTGAGATCCTTACTTGGTTATAACTATGATGTGTCCTAGTAGATCAATATGCTGATTTGGACTTTCTAGCATGTCTAGAACTGATGTAGGATGGCTTATGTGCATAGTTCCAGTAGTCTCCTTGCATATTTATTTAGAGATGGTAGATCCACCCAACTCAATGCTTTGGGTTCCATTCCATCCTTCAATGTTTTGAACTAAACTCTCGGGAGATTTCCTTACCCACTACTGACTCATTTGAGTTCTAACTTCTGAAACTTTTGCTTTTCCTTTCTCAAAATCAGTATCCACTTTTTCTCTATTCATGCAATTCTTTCTTAGATGACTGAGTTGTTTACACACATAACATCTCTTAGTAGGATTCATTTTTCTAAGGTGATTTTTTACACAATTTGCACCAATATGCCCATATTCACCACAGTGACAACATCTACTCCATGTGTTGCAATCCCAACCAAAAATTGCTTTAGCTAGTTATTCAGCAGGGTTCTATTTCTTAGTTCCATTAAATTTTGGCTTTCCATTGCTCCAACACTTATTTTTTGTTCTCCCTAACTTGCCACAATGATTACAAGTAGTTTTTTTGTTCTTTTAAGTTCCTTGCTGTGAGGACTCACCTTGTTCAGTATAACCTAATCTAGTCTATCCATGATGTCTGAGTTGAGTTTGTTCAGTCAACTAATCCATGCTTACCTATGAATTCATCATACTTTCATTGGTTTTCTTTTCAGTATTGAGATCATTCTATAGTCTTTCATTTTCTGTCCTCGGATTGATAACTTATTGATTTACATTATTGAGTTGATTTATCATATCTGCTTGCTGAAGTGACAAATGATGGATTTCTTTTTCTTTTTCTTCTAATCTTGTACTCAACAATATTTTATCTTCTTGTTCTATTTCTCTATCATTTTCTGCTTGATTCTTTTATTCCATCACTTCACATATTCTGACTGAATGAATTTCTTGTTTTCTTTTCAACTTTCTGACTTCTTCATGTAAATTGAGATTCTTTGCAAGTAGGTCTTCAATTGCTGCATCTGCTTCTTCAGAACTTATTTCTTTGCATAGCTCTTCAATTTTTTCTTCTATGTAACTTTTATCATTCATCTGTACTGCTAAATATTTTTTTCTTTTCAAGAAAAGAGAGATTTTCTCCTTGAGTTTCTTGATCTGATCCATGGACACTTGTAGATCTATCTTTTCATTTTTGATGGCTTACTCCAGTCTGTATATTTCTATTGCCTCTAATCTTTTCTCAAGCTATTAAACTTATATTAAGAGAACCTTAGGCTCTAATACCAATTGTTGGAAATGCGTTGAGGCTAAGTGACTGAGAGGGGGAAGTGAATAAGGAACCAATAAAACTTAATCCTTTATTAGATTATCTAATTTAATTTCATGCATGAAATGAAAAGAAATAAAAAATCCACAACACTTGACACAATATTTGATTACCCAGAAACCTTCCAAATAGAAAGTAAAAATGGGGTGGGGATGGTACCCACAAGATTTATTACTGTAGTATAAATTTAGCATGGTAAAGCTTACAATTCACCACTTCTGATGGCATGCCCTGTTAGGAGCAATAAGGACTGTTAGGTGCACCTTGTGAAAGGATTTAGTACAATACAATTGAGTAATGCAACTCTGTTAGGAGATTTGTAAAGGACTGTTAAGTCCACCTTGTTAAAGGATTTTTCTAATGCACGTATTAGGATGAACCATTAGATGATCTTCAATGAAAATATAATTTTCTAAATAAGATCCAATGATATAAAAAATAATCACCTGACTGTGATGGATGACTCTCTGATGTTCCTTATTTTTTGTAGTCTCTTAAACAATCTACCACTTCATATTCACATACACACTTCTACATATATATTTAGATAAACAAAATACCTTATATTTATACCTTATCCAAATCAAATACTTCTGTAAGTTGGCTTCCATAAGATCAATTAATATCAAACAATATAAGCTAAGTCAGCCCAATACTATTACTTGGGTCAAGTAGTCTACTCGAGCAATATACTGGAACTCGGGAATTATGCTATCACTCAAGCAACATACTAAACTCTGGCACTCAAGATACTCTGCATACTCAGGTCATATAGATCACTCGGGTAATATTGATTACCACTGTTTGCTCAGTCAACACTACCACTACTCAGGTTACATTGTAATTGCTTGGGTTGCACTGCTCGCACGGTCAACTCTATGATGACTAAGTGTTTTGGCACTAATTGACAACATGTCTCTCCATAAGGTCATCACTTTCATCATTTAAAGTAGATTTTTCATAGAGACTTAGGGTTTTAGTTCAAATATCAATAGGGCTATGAGCTTGGACATAAAAATTGGAAACTTAACAAGGGCTAAAAAACCATTTTTGCAACCCTACATAGGTTCAAACCAAAATGTAGAAAATAGCCAAAATATGACCAATAGAACCTATTGCCATCTATTGTGACAATTAAAGTGCAACTAAAATTTTTAATAATCCGATGTTGAATTCAAAGACTAAACATATATCTATCAAGTTTTACTTTTTGAGAGAAAAGGTAAATGACAAGGAAGTCATATTGGATTATGTCCCTACTAAAGAACAAATTACAAATATGTTTATGAAGCCTTTTCCTAAGGACACTTTTGAGTATTTGTGAGGTAAGTTACGGAAAATTTTCCCTCCTGATTAGAACTAAGGTGCATTGATTTGCATCACTCGGGTGCATTTCACAGTCTTATCTTGTGATCTGGATTGATGATTGGTGGTTACTTCTCAGAGGGAGTAGTTAGTCTTGTGAGTCAAATATTCATATTTGTGGAGAGAGTTATTTTTTGCAAATATGTGAATTTTTCATTTATTTCAAAGGGGAGAGAATATCATTTGAAAAACTAAAGAAGGAAGAGAAAGACGGTCATGTGAATAGTAGTATGAAAGATCTAAGGAGGAGCTTATGATTTCTTTGTCATTGATTTGTTTTTGCATCATATGTTACTATTAATGCCAAAGGGGGAGATTTCTGGAAGTATGATCAAATATGTTTGTGTGATGTTTTGTCATTGATGTCAGCATATTTCACTATCTATGACAATGTTGCAGTGAAGTTCAATGAGTTTGTTTAATCGATGTTGCAAGTATGATGAAGATTAGAGTTTGTGGATTATAGAGGTAGATGAGGATTATGTGTAGTTGATTTAGTTTAATTTTCATATGTTCACATAAATATTGAGTGAGTTATGATTATATGTGTTGTGATCAGTTTTCTAGTTATTCAGTGCTAATAGAAGGACAGTATTTTGATTTGCATTACTCCATATTATAATATTTTGCTTTGTGAATTTGTGATTCATGTTTGGGAAAATTATGTGTATCCTCAATTCAATTAGCTCATGGTTTGGTGCTCCATAAGTAATTTTTCATGTTTGACAGTCATATTTGTTAGCGTTTTTGAGTTTCAGTATGAAGATGTTTCAATGTTTATGAAATTTGTGTTTCAATGTGGATTTTTTTGTGGTAATTCATGGTTCTTGTGTATTTTCATAGATTGTCTACCTTTTTTTTTGCTAGTCTGCATTGATCATTGTGCTCGCAATTGATTTTTTCTGTCATCATGTTGGTACTCTTCATGTTCTTGGCTGACCTAATGATTGTAATGTGTTGTGGATGTTTATGGCATAATTTTTGGTGGTTTATTGTGTTTGAGGCAAAATATTTTGGTCTGTGTTATGTCTTGGCCAACATTGCTTGGTCTGCATGTAATAATGTATTAAGTATGGTTATGGTGGCATGTATTTGGATGACCTTGATGATCTTTCCAAGGTTGATGACTTGTATAAATAAGTGTAATAATCTTGTATTTGAGTGTGGATGAGAGTGGACGTGTGAATATGTATGTGTGCTGATTGTATACATATTTTGAAGGCAGAGAAGAAGTGTGAATAAGAAATTTACTTTGTTCTTCAATGGAACATATCCAAGCATAAAGAAGATGTTTCTATATAATTCATAATTTGTGGATGTAATCCAAATTTTCTTGTACAGGTAGTTAGCCTTCCTTGGGAAGTGAGCATATTCATTTTGAGAAGTCAGCTCTAGGAATTGTGCATGAATTCATGTGCATTCCCATTTTAATACTCCTAATAGGGTTTAATACTTTTAACAAAGTATTTCATCTTGTGGGTTTATCCTCACAATGGTTTTTCCCTTGACTAGGTTTCCACACAAAAAAATCTTTGTCTTACGTGTGTTCTTGATGTGTTGTTGATTTATGCTTACATGGTTAATTATATATAAGAGAAAAGGTTTAATTTGCTTGAGTTTTGAAATGACTTATTCACCCTCACCCCCTCTCCATTGTCTACCCTATTTCAATAGTTTATACATAATCTTCCCCCTTTTCTGGAGGAAGGAGGTTGTATTTAAAAAACTTATTGTATGTCTACTTTTCCTCTTGAAGGTCACTACCACTAAATGATTGGATAATGATCATTATCTCCTTCCCATGCAACTACCTAACCACTTATGAATTTCCATCATAAAGATCATTCCAACTGCTAGTGGAAAAAATGTTTCTTGGTAATTATCTCTTCTCCTTCCTACATGTTGGTGTTGCCACCTGAGAAAATCCATTACTTCTATTGCATCTACTTTAAAGTAGGGTTTAAAAATGTATTAAAATTTTCATTCCCTAGGTCAAACACATGGTGCTCCCTAATTACATCCTCTACTTTTAATAGACCAATGGCACATTACTTAGCCCCTTTTAGGCTTTAGAAATAATTAGTCTTACACTTTGATGATACATGGTACATTTTGATGATAGTTTTGAACCCAAAGTTTTCTTTAAAGGATTTCAAAAATGGCAAGCAATAAAAGTATTGAAAATACTAAAAATTAGATATTTGGCCTTTCCCATCTCTGCTCATTATTTCAAAACTAGAAGGCTTTGGATCATACCCTAACTATTATATATTATCCTCAAATTTATCTTCATATCACCCCTAGACTTCTCTTCTAAATCACCCTCGAACTACTCTCGGTCACCATTAAAATCTTTTGGATCAAAATCCTCTCATGGATTTGACTTAGGAAAGCCAAATACAAAATAAACATCATTTTTCTCTCTCTCTCTTTTATATTTTCATAGATCTAGAGGTCTAGATCTACATAAGGTGGACCAAAAATGCAAATTCAAATATTAAAAAAGTGATTATGATGATTCCAAATTTCACACATTTTTTGAATTAGTATTACATTTTTTTTGAGATTTTTTAAAGGAAGCATAATAGAGACATTATAGCTCCAAATCCATACAGGATTGTTGGTATTTTCCATTGAATTTTATTTATTTTAAAAAAAAATATGTTTATTACAAAGAGAAAGTGACTAGCTGTGTTTGTTGTTGGTGTTTCCAACAATGACAATGGGGGAGATTGTTGGCAATATGTGTTCAATGTTTTCATCAATGTCAACCTAATGGAGTATTGTATTGCTTTATTTGTAGAATTTTTTAGAGGTTTATAAAAGTGTTGGAAATAATCAAGACTAGCCAAGTTACTGAGAGGGGAGGGGTGAATCAGTAACTCTTAAAACTTTAAAACATTTCTGCACATGTATATACTTTGACCATTCATTTATTTAATCTACTGCAAGCATGAAAATATAATCATTCATAACACATAAACACAAAGATTTGGTGACCCAGAAACCTTCCAAATAGAAAGTAAAACTGTGGTGGGGATGGTACCCACAAAACTTTGGTACTGCAGTATAAATTTGGCCGGTTAAGGCTTACAATGATCACTTCTGATGATCTGCCCTGTTAGAAGCAATTAGGACTGCTAGGTCCACCTTGTTAGA
>MU223504.1:215584-225822 GCA_018584345.1 Thuja plicata
CCTCAGTACCATCATTAACAGAAACATTGGGATTATGGGAGATATCTTTACTGATAGTATTAATGGTTTCTTCAATCATGGAGCTCTTGTTTTCCAGCTTAATGCATCTATTTTTGAGTTCCACCAGGTCAGACTGCACCCACTTATCCAAATTATAACTATAAATTGACTTATTTTTGGCAATTTCCAAGGGGGACATAACAATAGTCCTTCTCACCTCAGTGTCCATCCTACGGATATCTGTTTGGAGAGACTGAAATTTACTCCCCTGGAAGGTTCTATCTCTATCATCTTTCATATTATCCTTCTCATGGCTCGGAGACTCCTGTGGCTCGAAATTTTCCTCTTTAAGGACTTTGAAACTGTCATCCCCAGAATTCTCAGCATTACTATCCAAGGTATTAATATCTGCATCTTTGTTCTTATCAGTCTCTTTCCCTTTAGCCTCCTTTCCAACAGGGTTGTCATTATTCAGACTAGAGTTAACTTTTTCCCCAGACTTAGGGGTGATACAACTAATCTCTGGGATACCCTTAACATTAGTATTTTCAGGGTCCACCATAACCTTCTCAACAAGGGTCTTAGATTGAGGCAGCTCAATACTGGGAACCCGCTGACTATTCTGGGCATCATCAATAACAGAGTCCAGAGAAGTATGCTTCTTACCATCAGACGACTGGATATGAAGACCAGAAGGAACATTCGGGACAATCTTATCCGAACTAGCAATGCCACTTGAAAATTTAGGTTTATTCAAGGCATCCAGGGAGAAAGAGGAAGACGGACCAGAGGAAAGGGAGGCTTTTTTGGGTATAGTTTAGTTATTAGATTAGATTTTGATCATTAGTTTTAATTAGTAATTTTTTTTAGTATAGTTAGTTTGTTATTAAATTTTTAATTATGATAAGTGGTAAATGTTCCATGTATGTTCTTTTAAAAAAAATGGTAGAATTTAATTTGTCTTCATATTAGTGGTTATTTTATTATATATGATTAAGTGGTTTTCAAGGATAGTTGGAGAAAGGTTATTTCTTGTAACTAATTTAATTTATTTTTGTTATTTAAATAATGTATGATTAAATGTAGTTAGGATTTTCTCCCAAATAAAAGTGGTGAAGTTAATTATTATTGTCATCAATTAATTTTCAAAATTTTGATAGATCGTTTGTGAAATTTTAATGCAATCTTTAGTGCTATATTGGGATAAACTTATTGCATTGTGGGAAATTAATTCAAGAAGATAGGAAAACTAATGTGTGTAAAATAATTATATCAGGATTTGTTTATAGATGAGATGTAGATAGGGCTAATTAACTAGATTTCAAATGCTTAGGATTGGAATGATTTTAATTTAGTAAACTTGATTTTGACCTAGGATCATGACTAAAGGTTATTAGTAATGTCATAAGTAGTTTAATGTCAAAGTGTAGTTTGTACTAGATTTAAATGGATAAAGTTGTAATCAAGGTTACGAATTAAAGTAATTGCTAGGTCAACCTAAATCTACATATGCTCTTAACAATTATTTACCATCATGATATTATACATTGTTAAACATAAAATGATAGTTAATTCAACCCGACCCAAGTGTTCATGTAACACCCAGAACTTAAGATCTCTATTCCGTATAACAAGTTGATACACCGACTCTGCTTTCATATGTGATGAGACCCTAGATCAATCTATGAATATACCTTGCAATTTGAAGGCTAACCTCACCATGTCATCACCTTGCCACAACACTTTTAATATCAGTCATGTCACTATGGTTATATGTACTTGTGTAAAGAAAAAAGAAAAAAAAAATTGTTAGTGTGTTTTGCCCTAATTTTGGGCATGACATAAAATCTCCTAATGAAATGGTTGATTGGAGTGAGTGTGATCTCTAGTTTACAAATTCCACCTACATTTAATGTAAGGAAGTTAATTAGCAGAACAACTTCCTATACTAACCTTGAGGAAAGGGTAATGTAAAAATTCCTCATACTTTAAAATGATTACATAAATAACATGCATACCACAACATAGTTAGTTACATGGGAAAAAATACTTTTCGGAGAAAAACACCATGCTCAAAAATCTATGCAGTATATTATTCAATAATTAATAACAAATTATAATATAATTGAAGAGTATTTAATATTATCACCAACCAGATATACAGAGGTAACTAAATAGCTATAACACTCTTACAAACACACCATTTATCTAACACACCTAATATATAGGAGATACAATACAAGAATCCATCAAATGGTATTACAAAACCATGGGCTAGAAACCACTTATAAAGTTTTCCCCACCTTATCTCTAATAAAATATGCCCTATGATGTTTCACCACACACACCAACATGTGTAACTCAGGCCTTTTATGACTTTTTTTATGTGTTCAACGTGTTTTTTACATTTCCTGTGTCAGGAGACCAAATTTTTGGAGGTTGTAACTTTTAAATTGGGTGTTTGATTGACAAACCATTTATAGCACTAGAAATATCATGATGTTATCTATCACCTTCTAACCTACTACAATAGTTAGCCATATTTTGAGGTCATTTCAGTTCCTCTAAAGCCTTCAAAATTGAATTTGTGATATTTTTTTTGCAGTTTCGAAAAATAGAAACTTTAATATCTCCACAATTAGACATGGTCTTGCAACCAAAATTTATCGACATGTTAATATATCTCATATGAACCTTTAGAGAAAGAACAAGGACAATTTATGCTCAAATGAGGAGTTACTAAAAATAGCAACTATATGTAAATGTTGTTGGTCCCACTGAGAGGGGGGTGAATTAGACAAATCAAAACTTTAACACTTAAAATTGAACTCACTGATTCACTGAGTAATACTAAATACAATAAACAACCAATTTACCAAATAACTCAATAACATAAGCAGTAATACATCTCATATATGTAAATCAATCATTCAAAATTAGCAGCATCAGCTTAACCATGTAAACATCATATTTAACTCTATTGACACCAGATTTAACTCTATAGACACAATATTTAATGAGGAAAACCAATTTTGGAAAAACTCTATGGGAATTTTAACCCACAATAAAAATTGTACCCTTCAAAAGTATGCTCGGTTAAGAACTTATCTTGTTAAAGATTACAAACACATTTGCTAAATGTGACTCTGTTAGGAGATTTACCTCAGATCTATTAAGATCTTCACCCTCGTAGGAGTGGCCTAGTTAGAGGTCTTTAAACACTCTTCTGGAATGTTACCTAAGTATATCTTTTACAAATAGGACTATTAAATCCACTCAGTTAAGAGATTTCTCTATTACAAATATTAATAAGCAACAGTAAACTTTGATCTGTAAATATAGAAACTACCTTTGCTTATGTCAAATCCTTTATGCTCAATTGAATACTGACACACATAATCCATTAATCTCTTTCTCAGACTATAGATTTTTCAATATCTCTTTCTTTGTTCTTCTCATTAAATTTTATTCTTTAGCTTCTTCTTCTTCTCTATTCAATTTGCCAGCAGCTTGTTCTCTATGTATTTATCATCCTTTATACAGACATAATTTTGCCTCTTAATATCCTTAATTTATTTTTCCTTCATTTGCGCTCAGTCATTCAATCATCTTCTTCATATTTCATAACTCAGTAAACCATCTCACTTTTACCTCAGAAGTTTTACTTTTCTTGGAACTCTCATAATTTCGTTTAACTGTTTGATATTTGCCTTAGATCTTCACATTAAATTTTCTCATTCGTAGATCTTGTAAAAAAATTCATTTCATTTATTTCCCCATCCATCTCATCATCACTTCACATTAAATTGGATCATATCATCATTTAATATTAGTATATAGTACTTGGTAAAACTTTCTTTGCAACTCGGTAATTAAATTCATTCACTACTTAGTGTCTAACTCAACTTCGATGCTCGGTGCTTGGTAACTGTGACTGACTCATATAACATTCTTCCAACTGACTCAGTCTAGCTTAGTAAAGTAACTCTTTCAGTCATAACTTAATTCATTATAGTTCCCGACTTGATCAATCAAATGTACCAATTTGATAACATCAAATATATAGTAGAAAACAACTATATCATTATTACTTCATCATTGTCTAATCTGCATTTGTCACCCATTTAACATCTCCTCTTAAGATATGGTAACATAATAAAAATAGATAATCAATTGTGTTGGTTCTCAAATCAACAGATTAGATTTCCTATGGATTTTGTCGATCCAATGATGGGAAACCCAAGTGATTTTCCAATGGATAAGGTTTTAGCCAATTCAAGTTTCAACATTCTACAATTTTGGCTATACGGAACCAAGGCTGGTAGGCCTATACCCTAGACTTATCTCTCAAATCTCAAGGGATTTTTAGAGCAAATAATATGTATTCCAAACTTCATTTTCTTAGAGTATGGAAAAGTACCACTGATATCCTTAAATGAAGAGAAATGTAATTTACCAATTATTAAATGCAATGTTGTAAATATTGAAGGAAATGTTGATGGATACAAGATATAAATTAAATAGAGTAGATGGATATAATATCTCAAAAAAATAAAATATGAACTAATGACCATAATATTATAAGAAAGAAAATTTCCTTAATCAACAATGGGAAATAGAGTCAAGATCATTCCAATCTTATGTTCAACCTCAGACACAGCTTTACAAGAAAACCTATCACTTCAAAGGTGTTGGAGCTCTAAATTTTTGGAAAAATTTGGAGTCCTATAAAGTGATAAAAATCTAAAAATGGCATCCTAAACTCCATTCCCAAATAATTGATGATATGATGGAGTACATGAAATGGGATTCAAAATTATATTAATTTTCAATTAAAAGTTTAGGGATTAAGGAAGGAAGCTCTATGACAGGAACAATCAAAATTTTGTAAGCGAAGGTTTCAGAGATGCTAGAATTTCAACCTGTTACAAATATGATGTCGACAGAGGCTGAAGATTGTTGAATTTTACAAATCAAAAAATGACCCAGTTTGGGAAATCAAATTTTCTATCTCCAGCAGAAATATTATCTTTTCACGAGGTGTTTTGGATTTTTGGCCAAAGTCAAATTCGAAAGTTAGGTAGTTATTTTTTTGTTAATTTATTGTTTTTTCAAAACAATTTGTAATAAGGGTTGTGTATTTTCACCTTAAAGAGGTGTGAAAGCTACTCAAACACATATATATACATAATGTAAAATGTAAAGAGACAATAATACAATTTCACATATTTGGATAGTTTTGGATCAACAAATATAACATGAACCTGGATGTACTATTTCTTTAAAATCAATAATGATAAGTCCTTTTTCTTTCACATGTGTAATAGTTTCATTATCATTTTACAATTAGTCCCTTGGATAAACCAATAGAACTTCTTTAAAGTTATAGTTTGATGTGCATGCTTCTTGATTTGATTCAATTGGTTTTCTCATTTTGTGTGGTTAAATTATGTTGATTGAGGCCTCAGTTAATTGGGCTGTCATCTGAGAAGTATTACCCTTTTGAAATATCTTTGAATTTGTTTTAGGTTGCATGTACATTCCATAACACCTTTGAAGTGATAAGTTTTCTTGTAAAACTATCTTTGAGGTTGAACATAAGATTGGAATGATAGTGACTCTATTTCCCATAGTTGATTAAGGCACTGGTCTTTATTGCTTATTTGGATTATCGTTATTTAGTTCATTATTTATAGTTTTGTGATATCTTATCTATTTGTTCATTTCAAATTACATACACATTTAACAAAAATTATTTCAATTACTTAAATTATTTCAATTTACATTTCATGATATATTCCTTTTAGTTAGATTTGTTTCAAGTGCCTTGCCATACTTGAGAGAGAAGGTTGAAGTGTTACTTATCTACTATAAAAATCCTTGTAATTGAAGGATAAGTCAAGGTATAGGCCTACTAGCCTTGGTTTTGCAGAGCCAAAATTGTAGAAGTTCAAACCTTGCCTTGGTTGTGACTTGTCAGTTGGCCAAATCACTTGGGTTTCTCATCATTGGATAGGCAAAATCCATAGGAAATCCAATCTGTTGATTTGAGCACCAACAGATTGGCGACTCTACTAGGGAGTTGTTCAAAAGAATATTTTTGTATTTTACCTAGAAGCTTTGGTGATATATTTAAGACTCTACTCGGAGAAAAGAACTCAAAAGACAGTAAGTATTTTCCTTTTGATAAGAAGGTGGTGACTCTATTAAACAAAGCATTTCAGCCAGTGATTCTACTGAGGGAGAATACTCAGAAGGAGATGGTGGATTATTTTTTAAAATGTATCCATCATTTCAAAGAAAGCCTTTTATTCCAGATGGTATCAGGCCATTGGATCTTAGGAGATTTCAATGCATCCCAAATAATTTATCCCGTAAAATTTCACAAATTTTACCAAAGTTCCATGGAGAATGGTGTTAGCACTGCATTAGTTTTTTGTTGAATCTCTTGGCCTTTGCTTTTCCCGGGCTTTCTTGGTTTAAATCCTATGCTTTTCCGCACAAAAGAAGTCAAATCCCTTTTGAAGTCATGTTTTAGTCTGGTCGCTTTGTCATGTCATCCTTTTTGAAATGTCTTTAAGTTGCGCGAGTGGGCGATGAGCTGTCATTGAAAGAGAATCGCGATCAGCTTATGTCTAGTTTTGATCTGTGTGCGAGTGAGCGGGTTCAATGTTTTAAAAGTGTAAATTGCACAGTTGCAATGTCTCATGGAAGTCAAGTTACAGGTTAGCAAGTCAGTGACGGGTTAAAAGTGTGTATGTCACACAGTCCCTATAAAATTTTGCTATATATATCATGCTCCGCGACCGAGCGAGTATTGTTTAAAACTGAAGCAGTCGCATACCCGCATCAACTTTTTTGTCAAAGTCAAAAGTCAGCGACTGTGCGACGAGGTTATGTTCTGAAGGTTGCCCACTCACTTAGGTTTTAACTCAGTTGTATTTTGTAGTGTGAGTGCACGGTGAAGGCATGAAGTATTAATATGAAGATTCATCGCTCAGTCGCACAAGTACTTTTCAAGATTCATAATAGTCTGCGACCAAGCGACTAAGAGACCATTCAATGCCTCGCTCACTCGCTGATGCTTTGAGGTGATCAAACATAAACTCACGGGTGTGTGATGAGTCAAAAAAGGAGACATCTCTCACTCGCCAATCAATAAAGATGAAAGGAAAAGAGCTCACGAGTAGGCGACTAAAGAAAGAGAAGACATAGTCGCGCACTCGTAGTCAGTAATAAAGTAAGATTTTCAAGCTTGTGAGTTTGTGACTGAGCAAAGAATAGCTGCCTTCACTCACTCACGCATAAGATGAAAGCTAGAGTATTAAGTGGCATGAGTGAGCAACCAAACAGAGTATGCAGTAAAGAAATGAATGTCACTCACCCGCTCAAATCCAAAAGTTATAGTTTAAACAAGCCAGACTACTGGTGCAAAATAGTGGTGTGATGTTGATGCCTGGTTGGGACTTGTAGTCCACATTTGTTATTGATCAGATTAGGAGGCAGGAGGATCCTTTGCTTAAGATAGAATTTTAAATGGATGATTTCTTAAAAGGATCAGGGTTTGACCAAAAATCCAAAACCCTAGCAATATGGTCATTAGCTTCGGCCACACAGAAACCCTTGGTCATGACCATCAGGGAAGAAAAAAGAGCTGACAGGATGATATGAAACCTGCAAAATACTTCAGATACTAAGATAGCTCAGTTAATGACACAGGTTTCATTTATGAACTTGGCAAAAGTTGATGACCTGTCAAAGAGGTATGAGACAACTTTTAGCCGAATGATGACATTGGCTAAAAAACATGAGGAAGTGGTGGTCAAGAACCACACACTTGAAGAGGAGATTACCAAGCTAAAGGAAGAATTGGAAGAAAGCAAAAAGGAAAAGACTCCAATTGTTGAACAGGCATCCAATATTATGGCAGATGTTGTTAAAGATGCCAAGGAAGACTCTACTTTGGCAGAGACACAGTCAACGGGTATATCATAGGAACAGGGCATGAATGATGTGTCTATCATGTTGCTCATATTGCAGCACAGGATTAAAGTTCTAAAGAATAATATTGGTGTAGTTCATACATTGTATGGGTCCCTGCAAGAGGCCTCAAAGATAGCTGCAAGAGCTATGGTTTTCCTGGAGCCTGCTTTCAAACTTTGGTCAGCAAAGGAAAGAGTTTTAGATAAACTCAAAACAACTATGCTATATAGTGATGATTTCCCAGACAAAGTATCAGATACCATTGATATGGTAAATAATTTGAATGATACTTTTGCCTTCTTTAATGGCAAATTTGATTTAATAAACAGTAAGTTGCAGCTATTTGGTGATCAATGTCAACCATTGATCCCAAAGATTTATGAATAAACAGGGGAATTGAAAGCACAATCAGATTGGGAATCTAGTTTTGATGCTATATTGGGAAGTCAAGAGATACAGCTACATCTGGAAAAAGACACAAATGCAGAATATTGCAACAAACTGATCGATGGCTTCTGCAAAGTTGAAAGAGACATGGCAAAATTTGTGTCTGAGGCTAGAACTGCCATGGATGCCAGGTGGGTGGAAGCTGTTGCCAAGCTAGAAGAAGAGAAAACTTTTGATTGGCCCACCGTCAAAGAAGTAAACAGATGGGAGGCAAAGCTTAAAGGATGAATCAAATATGATTAAGCCACAAAAGACAAAATTTTCTTAGGCTTTATAAATTAGCTGCCACCCGTGTTCGGTTGCAAAATTTTGTTTCTAAGTTCGTTGGAAACTTGTTGCAAGCAGTTTTTTAATCCTTCCCAGTATGTCGGTAGCTTGTTGCATCCTTATGCTATAAAAGGATTCCAAGACTACTAGGAAGGAGATGGTCATTTTTATGTTTGAAAATAATACTAAGTCAATTGTAAATTTTGGTTTTTAAAAACCAATATATCTGGTCTTTTTGGAGAAATCTCTGTTGAATGTAGTAATTGATGATGACTTTTGAATAAAATCTAGTTCACATTTTCTGAAGCATTTAATGGATCTTCTTTCTTCATTTTAGCATTCTGTATTTTGTCTAAATTGAATGTTCTAGGAATGTTTTCAATTTATACATCTGTCAGGCAGATTTTGAAATACTTCTAGGGTTCTTTCAAGGAGAGAATATAAAAATATCTTAGAGATATTTTAATAAAGTTCAGGATAGAAAATGAATTTGATGGATTAATTTGGCTAAGTGTACTAGGGTAGATATATAAGGTATATCTATTTTTGTGTCAGATCCTGTAATTGCCTTAAGTTTTGTCCTCAATCATGCTGATTAAAACTATTCATAGATGACTCCATGCTCTAAGATTGAGCACTGGTCTATTTTTTTGTTCAATCAAATGACTATCATTATTAAAATCAATCTTTACTTTCAGTTTGGTCTGTTTTAGTGAAAGTTACAGTGACCACTCCTTGTAATTCCATCAGTAAGGAACTAGAATAATTCAGTGATTTCATTATTCTAAGTTTTCAAGGGTAATCCCGCCCGAGTTTTTGGAGCTCAAAGTGTAGGAGGTTTCAAAACCTTGTTTCTATTTTTCTACTCTATGCTTGATCAGTGTCAGGGATAAATAGAGTGAACCCTCTCAGGAATATTTTCATGTCAGCAAGGAAAGGAAATAACAGAAAATGGCGACTCTACTGGGGACTTTTATCATGGAATGTGTGAAAGGTTAGTCTTATAACAATATTCCATAATATAGATACTTTAAAGTCCAGTATATGAAATCACATATTGTTTATTTGCATTTTATATGTCCTCAAACATCATTGTCTAAAAGGTGAATCCTAATTTTCCCAAAGATTTGGGTGGTGACTCTTATTATTGGTTATAGTATTTCCAAGGGGAATACTAGCAGATTAAGTGTGTGAACATTCATTTCAAGTATAATGAGGAATACAAAAGAAAACACAAAGAATCAGTCTCGGGCAACATCAGAAAGTAGTAGTTCCAAAAATTCCAAAAGAAACCACTCAAGAAAAGGGGAATCCTCTAATACTGCGTCTTGGAAGCCTAGGTCAGTAGGTCCAAGCCAATCACTAGACACTATTCTTGAGAAAGAGATTAATAAACCCCTGAATCCTGAATCTAATACACTTGGTTACTTTGAAGACATATTCAACCCTAGACCAAAAAGTATGTTCCAAGAAAAGGGGGAGGCATCCTCCTACTTTGAGGAGATTCCCTATGAGAGGGTTGAAGAACAAAAGCCAGAAAA
>MU223504.1:245082-256322 GCA_018584345.1 Thuja plicata
TCTATGTAGACTTCTTCTTTTAAGTCACCATTCAAAAAGGCTGATTTGACATCCATTTGATAAAATTTAAAGTCTTTTAATGTTGCATATGCCAAAAACAATTTTATGGCTTCTAGTCTGCTCACAGTGGAAAATGTATCAGTGTAGTCTATTCCTTCTCTCTGTGCATATCCTTTACATACTAATCTTTCTTTGTTTCTTATTATTGTACCTTCTTCATTCATTTTGTTTTTGAAAATCCACTTTGTTCCAATCACATTTTTATCACTTGGTCTAGGAACCAATTCCCATGTGTCATTTTTGATTATTTGATCTAGTTCTTCTTTCATTGCATTTTTCCAATCAGAATCGTTACAAGCATCTTCAACACTTAAAGGTTAGATGTGAAAGTAAACATACCTCTTCATCCACTGATAGATTCTTTGCTTTTGATCTGGTCAAAACACTGCTGCTCTGATCTCTAATGATAATATTTTTAGAGTGGTATCTGGATGTAAACTTAGGAACCTTAGGTGTGACTTCTTCCTCTATAATCTTTTGTTCTGCATTTCTTGAATCAGGGTCATTGCATGAGACGTCAATGCAATCAAACATTTCTTCAATCATGGTATCTTTGTTGTTAGGTTTGGGTTCATCTTCAATCAAAGGTGCATATTCATAGTACCTCTCTTGAATCATAAACTTCTCATCAATATTAACATCTATGCTTTCAATTATCTTCTTTAATCTCAAATTGAAACATCTGTAAGCTTTGCTTTTTGTAGAGTAACCAAGAAAAATACCTTCATCACTTCTAGCATCAAACTTGTCAATATTGTCATCTCTCTTGATGTAGCACTTGTTGCCAAATATTATGAAGTATTTTACTATGGGTACATTACTAAACCATAGTTCATAGGGTGTCTTGTCCACACCTAGTCTTAATTATGTTCTATTGATGGTATACACTGTTGTGTTCACTTCATCTCTCTAATAGGTGTGTGCCACTTTTCCTTCAATCATCATGGTGCACGCTGTATCAAGTATAATCTTGTTTCTCCTTTCTGTAATTCCATTTTTTTGAGGTGTTCTAGGGGAACTTAACTGCCTTTTTATTCCATGTTCTTCATAGTAGTCATAAAACTGGTCAGAGGTGAATTCTCCTCCTCTGTCTGATCTCAAACATTCCAGTTTTAGTCTAGATTCATTCTCAACCTAGCTTTGAATATTTTGAAATTCTCAAAGGCTTCTGACTTTTCCTTTAAGAAAACAACCCACATCATCCTAGAAAAATTATCAACAAACAAAATAAAGTACCTCTCACCATAGTATGATCTTGTTTGAGTAGGACCGCATAAATCTGTATGCACTAAGTCCAACTTGTTTTCAACTCAGGTCTAATTTCTTCTGAAGGAATTTCTTACATGTTTACCCATAACACATTTTCTACATATTGTATCAAGTGGTCTTGCAATTCTTGGTAGGTCTCTAACTGCCTTGACATTAGTGATCTTTACTATATTGTCAAAATTGATATGACATAGTCTCTTGTGCCATCACCAACTGTCATCTACTTTTACAACAAAATAACTTACATCTAAATTGAGCTGAAAAACATTACCTTTTATTTTAGAACCTGATGCAATCATGTCTCCATCCTTGTTGCTAATAATTCACTTGTTGTCTTTGAACTCCAAATGATAACCTTTATCGAGCAGTTGTCCAACACTTAGTAGATTATGGTACAAACCATCAACATATAGAACATCATCTATCTTGTTCTTTCCATCCAAGGTGATGGATCCTCTGCCTATGATCAGTTTAGGAGTGTTATCTCCAAATCTAACCATACCACCTTTGTATTTGTCTAGATGAACAAATATGTCTTTGTCACCTATCATGTGGTGTGAGCATCCACTATCAATGATCCAATCAGTTCTGATATCTACTTTGGAAATTAAGGCTAATTCATGATCTTCTTCTTTATTTGTAATATACATATCTTCAAGCAACCTTTCCATGTCTTTAAGGGCAACGAATCCAATTTCATCTTCTCCTGAATCTTCATCAGTTACACCTTTAGCATGGTAACATTCCTTCCTATATTTAGGTTTGTAATCAGATCTGAACTTCTTGAGTCTTGTAGGACACTTAGATGCAAAGTGACCAATCTTATTACATGAAAAACACTTGAATGGAAGTTGTCCTTCATACTTTCCTTTTCCTTTCTTTTCTCTCTTAGCAATCATGGAAATTATCTCTTCTAGCTCTTGATCAGTTTCTTCATTCTCATTATGACTAGAGATGTGTGAGGATTTCTTACCCTTGATTGAAGCTTTAAAGGCAATTTCATTCTTTGGTTTAGTCTTCAATCTTGATATCTCAAATGCAGATATTTTTCTGATCAAAGTCTCTCCTTTGAAGTCTTTAGAAAACTGCATGGTCTCATCTAAAATGTTGATTTTGCTTTCATAGTCTGTTGTCAATGTAGTCATTAACTTGTCCATTATGTCTTCTTCTGAAATTTCTCCTCCATTGTTTTTGATTCCAGATAATGCTTCATTTATCCTCTGATTATAAGCTCTAATGTTCTCTTTAGGAAACATCTCAAGGCTATTTTATTTCTTCTTCCATGTCTTCCTGTGTGCATTCTTTGCTTGGATATCTCCTTCAAACATGTCTTCCAAATACTTCCATATGGTATAGGCTCGGTTAACTTTCTTGATCTCAGAAAATTCACTATCTAATAGGGCGCTGATTAGGGCTTCTTTGGCAATTGCATTATTGGTAAATGTTTCCTTTTTTATATTAGTAGCATCATCCTTTGCAAGGTCTTTCAGAGATGGAATTACAACTTCTTGTGTAGCAATCTCAAAGATCTCAAAGCCAACACATTGTAGATGTGTTATCATTTTGTTCTTCCAATCCAGATAGTTGTCTCCATTGAACTTAGGGCTCTCTTTTTTGAAGTATGCCATCTGATCTACCTTAAGCTATTAGGCTTTCTCTTCAAGGCACTTGGCTCTGATACCAATTGTTAGAATACTTCAGGGATAAATGAGAGGGGGGGTGAATCAGTTATCAGTAACTTTAAATCTTTAGCTTATACTTATTAATCTAGATTGATACAAAGTAGATGCACATTCAGATAACACATTACACAACACATAAATTTGGTTATAGGGAAACCAAATGGTAAAAACCCCAGTGGGAATTAGTACCCATAAAGAACTATACTGTTTATAGTGATCCCTATTAAAAGATCTTCCAACCCTGTAAGGAGTTGTTCATTACAATGCAGTAGTATAGTGACCTGGTTAAGGGTCTGACCCTGTTAGGAGTCTTTTACAATAACCCTATTAGGGGTGGTGACTCACTATCCAAGGACTCACTGTTCATGTGGTGAAGGATACAACCTTCTGGTTATTTGATACACACTGTATCAACAAGGTGAACTACTATTTGTGACACTGCTTGTCTGATCAGTTCTATTTGTGCGCCGATGCTTTAACCTCTTGCAAAGAACTACAACAATATTCTCTATGTTTTGAAAGCTTCTACTTCAATATCTATATTATCAACATATGATAAATATAGTTCTACAACTTTCACACTCTGCTCTGCTTTTCTAATCTCTGGCTTTCACAACTCTTCTTATCACAAATGACCTTCTATAAGTACATACTTCAAGTATGAGATCATGGGACCTATTTGATAACTCTTCTTAACATCCTTGTCAACTCTAATAATCATGCAAGCATAATTACAACCACACAAGTACTAACTGAATAGATGCATCGCTTCACTAAGACAGCTTCACCAATTTAACCATAACTTTGCAATCTTCTTGAAATACATTTGGTGCCTTTAAATTAATATCAACAACTCATAACTCATCATGAATATACACATGTGTATCCTAAAGATAGGTGAAACTCAATAAACATGTTACATACATCGGCCTTAAACCGTTATTCCTCCAGAACTGTAGCCATCAATAACAAAATTACATATCTTTATTGAAACTTCATATCTAGGCCTGCGCATATGAATATGGCATAATAAACATGTCAACAACATGTATCTATCCACGCAAGTCTTCATGTCATCATATGGATAAGTACATATAGAAGTACTACTGTGTATTATATGTTGTCATCAATGACAAACATACAATCAATCAACTGTTCAGAATCAAATCTCCAACAAGACGATCGAACACTTATTACAAAATAGAAAAGAAACTATCTTGCTAAAAACATGCTGGAGAAGATGGAAATGCAACAGCCCATGGTGTGGGTAATAAAGCTCGAGCAACCAGTTCAACATAATAAAGTGCAGAGGGAATATAGCAACACTACATCCCCGCATCCTAGAATAATGGCTCCTCCATTGTAGCAGTCGTGTTTCCTAGTGATGTGATGATCACTCCATCGTAGCTGGTCCCCAACAGTCTTCCTTGAATGTTGTCGACCACTCTCCATCCACTTTCTCTCCTATAAAGTTAGTTATGATGCAGAAATATTCATGCAACAAGCTTAATCAAATTAAATCCAGATATTAGAACATATATTCTGATGGTTTTATAAAATACTGCACTATATGTATAATATTAGCAAAATATGTCACAAACATCTACCCATGGTTTATCAGTTCTATCTAGACTTTATCACAAGTTTTGACTGGCTAGGATCTCAAATGTTTTGTCAGAAAATAAAATAGAGTATTTAAAATTATACAAAATAAAGGCAATAATTTGGCCTTATCATCTACCCCTTGGTTAATCAAATGCTTGTCCTCAAGCTTTGCATCTTCTGGCAATTGACCTAAAGTCACCAACTTCAGTTCTTCCTTGCCTCTGGCTCTTGAAGGAGTAGTAGAATCCTCTTTTTCTTTCCCAAACTTCCCTTCTATGATCCTTTGCATCCTGTCAAGTTTGGCAGTGTTGATGTCATACAAGGGCCAAAGGAGCATGGGCGGCTACATTGTGAGTGGACACCAGAGCTCCTGCCTGATTTGCGTACCTCCCTATGTATTTTGGTGTTTAGTGTATGGCTACTTCAAGGTTAATGGGGCTATGTGGATCTGACCTTTTGAATGCCTCTGATACTCTACCCCATCTACTTATGGCACCGGTTAAGGCTCTTTGGAAGACAAAATAAGACATGTTGTCGTATTCTGCATACACATCTGCTCTGAGTTTAAAAATTTTATCTCTAATTTATTTTTTAATATTCCCATATGTCAATTTGAACCAATCCCTCAAGAATACTTTTGGTTGACTACTCTCTGCTCTTAATGGCAGGGGTTCCATTTTCTCAAGTTCTTTGTAATTCTCCAATTGTCTATCATAGTTAGCCTCATTGTGCATCCAAGAAATCAGGGCCCTTAGGTGTATATCCCCTATGTAAGGTAGGGGGTTCCATTCAGTCTCTATAGGGATGATGAAATTATGCACATACAACTCACAAAGTAGGTTTTGTTGCCAAGATGGAAGTGTCTGGTATAAACTATATAATTTTTGGGCTGATTTGAACTCTGCGTTTACATCTTTGATGGTCATCATCAACTGAAATAGGAGGAATTATTTTTTTAGATAGATGGTACAGACCCTAGGTGGAGGTCTACAAGAAATTATCTGGTCAGTCAGCTTAAGGGCATGTTCCATTCTCTATTTCTATCTTGCCAACTGATCTTTTAATTCTGCAATTTCCTCTCCTTGTTCCGCTATTACTTTCTACAATTTCTTTTTCTCTTCTCCCCATAGAGTGTTTGTCAGCACATGCTTATTATATAACTAGAAGAGAAGCATTTGTAGAATAATCAGACCACTATTTTCATGTTGGTTATTCTTCTTCCTTTGTTCCCTCCATAACTTCTCTAAGAATTTTATTAACCAAGTTCACTTATAGGAAACTAAAGCATTTCTTGTGCAATCTAGCTGGTGAGTTATAGGGGTTTCTTTCTCATGGGTTGGAACATCCTGATGACTAACTCTTGGGTCATTTTGACATACATTTGGCTTAGTTTCACACTCCTCATCCAAATTTTGAGGAATGTCTGGAATCTCAAACTGGCTAGGAGAATCATCCGGAACAATATGAATAGGAGTTTCCTCCTCAAATTGTTTGGGGGAAGCAGACTGACTTTCAGTGGGTGCTTTAGGAGTCTTCCCTCTCATCCTAGAACTTATTCTTATAGGGATTTCATCAACCTCTATGGCCTTTTTCTTACTAACCCTTTTTGTTTTCTCTGCTGCAGGAGTAGTGGCTGCAGGAACTGACTTCATTTTCTTCTTTCTCAAGACTTGAGGGTTTCGTGGCTCAGCTACAGGAACCAAAGTTTCTCCCACTAACTTCCATTTTCCTTTTGTTCAGATGGCAGTAGGTATATTTCTCATGTGAGTGGGTAGAGGCACATTTTTTTGTAAATTTTTGGTTTCTACCCCTTGGGTACTTTCCTCGACAACTGGGTCAGGGGAAACTGCATTATCTTGGCTAATTTGCACATTAGGGGCAATTCAAGGCTGCAGAGTTTTATTATGGACAAACTCTACCAATGCTATAGGGGAGGCATCCCTAAGAGATATTTCTATAAGTAATTTAATTAGGGCATGGTGAGTAACAAAGTTTTCTTTCCCTTTCTGGGTTTCTTTGGCACTAATGCACAACATATTAAACAAAAAATTATGTGCATTCATTGGGATTTTATGTCATACATAACTAAGAAGCTTAAAATGATGTGGATGCAAATTAGAGAATCATCCTTCATAGGTAAAATACCTGATAATGTGTGTGGCCAACTCCTAATATGGTGGAGGAATGGACATCCTTTTGCACCCATGTTTAGTGATCTCCAATGGAGGGTCTTCTGGTAGGGTGAACTAAGCCCTGGCTAACCTGACATTGTGCGCATTGGGGTAGTGTTCCCCTGCTGCTGGAAAACTGGTTACTTCCGCTATTCACTCCTCTGTTGAACCAACTTTCAACCCCCATACCATTTCTTGGCCTTCATCAAATGTGTTTGCAAATTCAACCTCTGCTCTATTCTTGATAATTACCTTCTTCTCTTTTGAATTGCAGACTACCTCTTGTAAAACCACAGACCCTCTTTCACATTCTTCTGGTATTCCTGATATGAACAATAATAATGTACTTTAACAGAATGAATCATAGATATTCATGTGAGAGTGAGAGTTATGTCATGGTTTTAATACTGGGTCACATCTAGTATAACAGTTAGGGGTTTATTTGGAATAAAGGTATGACACTTGACACTTGTGTGATGCAGTAGTTGGATTTTAATTAAGACAACGCCGAAGTATAGATTTGTGGATCTTAACAAGTAAAAAGAAATGACATTTTAAGAATTGGCACACTTCCCTGTCCCCTACAAAATATTGACAAGTGTCCTCACTTTTCAGACTTGGCAGAAGGTACAGAACTGGATTAAGGTGGCAATGATACATTTATTGCAGTATTCGATATAACTAACAAAATCTATGCGCTAAAAATGGAAATAAATTTGAAAAGCTCATACCTGTTAATTGATCATCGCACGTGCTAGGAAAGGTTGGTGAGAGTGGAATGATGACATCGGTGTTCAGCATGCGTTAGCGCACGATCTCTTTATTGAAAGCATAGAAATATGATGATGTGGGAGGTGGGTGGATGGAAGATTAAGAAATGAAATGGGTTGAAAAAGAAGAAAGTAGAGAGTGAATGGAGAATTTGAACTTTATGTAAACATAAATTTTTTATTATGGTCATGCTTCAAAGGAATTCTTATTGAAGAGCTGCAGGAAGAAGTTTTACACCCTCTACTGCAGGAAGTGTTACCTGTTGATCCTTTAAAACTGGCTAGTTGAATTATTGTAGGAAGCTATCTTTCATCTGTGGCTGGTGATACAACTTTATCCTATGTCCATTGACTAGTAGCTTGAAGTGTACAGGGTCAATTGTGGTCAACTAGACTGCTCCATTTGTAAATACATGGCTTATTTCATATGGACCCAGCCATCATGTCTTTAGCTGGCCTAGTATCTCTTGGAATATGGAATCATATAACAATGCCCAATCTCCAACTTTGAACTGCTTACTCTTAATATGGGTGTCATGCCACTATTTTCTTTGCTTTTGGACAATTTCCATGCACTACAGGGTAGACTTTCACATTTCATCCAAAGAATTGAGATGCAGCGAGCGCTCTCTCTGTGCTGCAGGAAGATCAATATTTAACTCTACCACTGTTCTTAATGTTTTGTGTTCAAATTAAATTGGTAGCATTGTCGTTTTACCATATAATAGTTCAAATAGAGTGAACCCTATGGTGGTCTTCCATGTTGTTCTATACACCCAGACGGCTTTTGATAGTCTGCTGCTCCAATCTCGGCGATCCAAATGAACTGTCTTTGTTAAGATTGCTTATATTTCTTGAATTGTTACTTATGCTTGTCCATTGGCTTGGGGGTGATAGGGGCTTGACTTCTGATGTCTGATATTATATTCCTTCATGAGCTCTATTATCATATTGGAAATGAATTGGGTACCTTAATCAGTAACAAGTTCTCTTGGCACGCCATATCTAGTAAAAATTTCTTCATATAGAAATTTAGCAACTTTATGATCCATGGCATGCTTCATTGCTTTGACTTCAACCCATTTGGTCAGGTAATCTATGCACACCATAATGTATGACTTCCCATTGGATCAAGGGTCTATTGGGCCAATAAAGTCCATGCCCCATTTATCAAATCCACTTGTGGGTTTAAGGGCATTTCATCTAATCTTGTTGGTCGGCCCATTCTTTGACATTTGTCACACTTCCTTGTATAACTAGCTACATCTTTGTGAAGTGTAGGCCAGTAGTAGCCAGTTGTTAAAATTTTCTATGTTGTTCTTTTGGCTGCAAAGTGCCCTCCACATGGTTCATTATCACATGCATGAAGAATGTCATATGTCTCATCTTCTCTCACACATCTCCTCATGACTTGGTCAAGTCTAGTGTAAAATAATGTGCTATCAATCCAAGAGAAATGGAATCTTTTCTCTACAAGCAGCTTCTTATCTGTATAAGAGAAATGTGTTCGCATTTTGTTATCTGCTAGGTAATTAGCTATATCAGCATACCATGGATTTTGGACAGCATTATGAAATAAATGTTCATCTGGAAATGCATCATCTATCAAAGTGGTATCTTCTTTAGCATGATGAATTATGGATAGATTATCAGCTACCACATTTCCTTTCCCTGTCTTGTCAATGATTGTTATATCAAATTCCTACAAAAGGAGCCATCTTGATAACCTACCTGTGATGGCAAATTTGTTCATGAGATACTTAATTGCTGCATGGTCAATATGAACAAAGATAGGATAACCAGTCACATAATGGAAGAATTTGTTTAGAGCATAAACTACTGCTAGCAATTCTTTTTCAGTCACTGTATAGTTTAACTCTGGTCCATATAGACTCTTACTGATATAATAGATTGCATTTTCAAGGTTTTTAGACTTTTGTTCTAAGACAACACCTACAATATAGTCTGAAGCATCTATATGTATGTGAAATGGAAAAGTCCAGTCAGGACCCCTAAGTACTGGTGCAGTTGTCAAAAGCGACTTGAGCTGCAGGAAGGATTCATCACATTCTTTTGTCCAAGCAAATTTAGCTTCTTTGGTAAGTAAGTTGTATAGAGGACTATCTATTTGACTAAAGTCCTGGATAAACCTCCTATAATAGCCAGCGTAACCTAGGAAAGATCTGACATCTTTTTTCTTAGTAGGAATACGGAGTGTGATAATTACCTCTATCTTCGTAGGGTCTACCTGGATTCTAGCTTCGGAGATAAAATGTCCCAACACCACTCCTTCCTGCATCATCAGAAAGCACTTTTCACTATTGAGAGATAGGTTATGTTCCTTGCATCTGATTATTACTTTCTCCAAGGTCTTTAGAGATTCCTCAAATATGACATTGAATGTAATGAAGTCATCTATGTAGATTTCCATGCAATCATGTGATATATCAGCAAAGATGTTGATCACAGCTCTCTGAAAGGTAGTAGGTGCATTGCATAATCCAAATGGTAATACTAAATAGGCATATGTGCCCCAAGGGCATGTGAATGTGGTATTTTCTTGATCTTTGGGGGCAATTTTTATCTGATTGTATCCACTGTATCCATCCAAAAAGGAAAAATATTTCTTTCTAGCCAAATTATCAGGGACCTGGTCAATAAAAGGTAAAGGAAAGTGGTCCTTCTTTGCAGCATTATTTAATTCCCTTTAATCCACACATATCTACCACTTACCTCCTTTCTTAGGTACAATGACCAATGGTGATACCCACTTGCTATCAGAGATTGGATAGATGAATCCAGCATCCAACAACTTCTACAACTTAGTTTTAACTATTTCTCTTAGTGCTGGATTTATTCTCCTCTATGGTTGACGAAGTGGAAAGCTTCCATCATTGATGTAGATTCTTTGGGTGTACAGTTTAGGTTTTATTCCCTCCATATCCCCATAATCCCATGCAAAGGATTTTTCATGCTGACTGAGGAGCTTGGTTAACAATGCCAACTTTGATTGGGACAGCTTGTTTTTTACATGCAGGTTACGACCAAAGGAAAGTTCCACTATTGTTGTTAGCTCTGCCATTAACACTTCAGGCACTGGACTTCTAGCTATTTCACTTGTCAATAATTGAGATCAATTATTTTTAGGGGTTGTTAGAGATATACATTCCTCATAGGCACATAGCTGTAAAATAGAACTTTCTAAAACATCTTTAGCCACAATACATTCATTGGTAAGAATGCTCTGTATCACATCATCTTCCTCTTGCATCTTTAGAAAAGATTTCCTATGCAAAATCATGAACTGGGCTACTAAATTCAGTTCTTCCTCCTCATCTCCTTAGTCTGGCCAAATAGGTTCTCCCAAGTCTGGCTGGGGTTGGGCAGGAGGATATAGTGCTAGCTTCCTTATGGATTGACCATTTGAAATTGTCATACTACCTAAACTGCAATTAATTTTGGCATCAGTGGTGGCTAACCAGGGTCTTCCCAGGATTACAGGATAGCCAGCAAAGTTTACTTTAGGTGATAGGATAAGAAAATCAGCAGGATACTATTGGAGATTTGATTCTGAACAGTTGATTGATTGTATGTTTGTCATTGATGACAACATATAATACACAGCAGTACTTCTGTATGTACTTATCCATATGATGACATGAAGACTTGTGTGGATAGATACA
>MU223504.1:260917-288604 GCA_018584345.1 Thuja plicata
GTTGATAAAACATTGTACAAATCTATGATTGGAAAGCTTATTTATCTAACTCAATCAAGACCTGACATATCTAATGTAGTTGGCATTGTTGGAAGATTTGTAGCTGAACCCAAGCATAATCACCTAACGGCAATCAAGAGGATATTCAGATATCTTAAGGGAACTATAGACTATGGTTTATGATATCCTAAATCAAAGAATACACAACTACATGTGTATACTGATGTAGATTGGGAAGGTTGTATTGATGACAGGAAGAGAAATTTAGGAGGAGGAGTATTTCTTGGAGAAAGGTTGGTATCTTGGACAAGCGAGAAGCAAAACTGTATTTCTCAGTCAACGGTAGAGGTAGAATATGTTGCAGCAGCACTGAATTGTACAACAATTGTTTGGATATAGCAGATGGTTAAAGATTTTTGTATTCAGGTTGATTATGCTACTATTATTCATTGTGATAACACCAGTACTATTAACATGTCTAAGAACCCTGTGATGCATGCAAAGACAAAACACATAGAGATCAAGTACCATTTTCTAAGAGAAAAAGTTGCAGACAAGGAAGTGAAATTGGACTATGTAAGCACAAAAGATCAATTGGCAGACATTTTCATGAAGCCTTTAGCAAAGGATAATTTTGAGTATCTAAGGGAGAAGTTGGGAGTCATTCCCTCTCCTAAGTCTGATTAAATAAAGTAGCAAGTACATCAGTCCTATGTGACTGATGAATGGTTGACTACTCTACTTCTGGAGTAGTACTTGTGCATAATGGTTTATGGCACCCTTTTCCATTGATGTTAATGGGGGAGTATGTACTAAAAACAAGGAACACAACCAAAGAGCTAAACAAGGAACACATACAAGGAGCTTATACTCTGGGGGAGTATACATATAAAACACAGTCTATGTAACTGTAGCAGTGTAGATGAAACTTTGATGAGGATATTGAGAAGATTGTAAAAGAAAGAAGACACCATGAACAGAAGTTGTTTTTATCATATGTTGCCATCAAAGGGGGAGATTGTTGGAGATTTGATTCTGAATAGTTGATTGATTGTATGTTTGTCATTGATGACAACATATAATACACAGCAGTACTTCTATATGTACTTATCCATATGATAACATGAAGACTTGCGTGGATAGATACATGTTGTTGACATGTTTATTATGCTATGTTCATATACGTAAACCTAGATATGAGGTTTCAGTAAAGATATGTAATTTTGTTACTGGCGGTTACAGTTTTGGGAGTATAACAGTTTAAGGCTGACATATGTGATGTATTCTTGAGTTGCGTCTATCTTCAGGATATACGTGTGTATATTCATGATTAGTTATGATTTTTTTATATTACTCTAAAGGTGCCAAACATATTTCAAGAAGATTGCAAAGTTATGGTTAAATTGGTGAAGCTGACTTAGTGAAGTGACGCGTCTATTCAGTTTATACTTGCACGGTTGTAATTATGCTTGTGCGCTTAGTAGAGCTGACAAGGATGTTTTGAAGAGTTGTCTAATAGGTCCCATGATCTCATACTTGGTGTATGTACTTATAGAAGGTCATTTGTGATAAGAAGAGTTGTAAAAGCCAGAGATAAGAAAAGAAAAGTAGAGTGTTAAAGCAGCAGAGCTATATTTATCATATGTTGATAATATAGATATTGAAGTTGAAGCTTTCAGAATATAGATAAGATTTTTGTAGTTCTTTACAAGAGGTTAAAGCATCGACACACAAAAGGAACTGATCAGACAAGAAGTGTCACAAACAACAGTTTGCCTTATTGATACAGTGTGTATCTATTGTATGTTGAATGTGGACCTCTGGATTCAACACAAACATAACATAGTCCTTACACAATCGCTTAATTCACAAAGACAAACATGAATTGTTTGTTCTACAAATATGATTGAAGCAACCTGTTGCCTCCTAATTAGCTGTGGATATTGAGTTTTACCCTCAGAATGAGAGCCAACAACCTAACCATTGCTAACATGGATGATTTAAGAACGTAAGAAGATGAGAAATGCCATTATTCTATGAGAAATCTGCAACTGGTCTATGTAAAGAGATGCAATTAAACTAAGAAACTGAATTGCACTAATCTAAGAATGAGTTACAATTACTCTATGGAAGTAAAAATGCGATAAACTAGAAAAAGAAAGCAAGTACTCTTAGTCTAGAATTGAATTTCTTGTAATCTATGAAAAGAATTTGTTGTTTAAACTAGAATTGAATTGCTTGTAATCTATGAAAAGAATTTGCTCTTTAAACTAGAATTGAATTGCTTGTAATCTATGAAAACTTGAGAACATCAAATTGAAAAGATAGATATGGAAATGAATATTAAATGAAAGCATATATCATTAATTCCAATTGAAGTCTTAGCATAATTATGAAAAATGAGCTTAAAGCATGAAAATCAAATGTAAATTGCCTATAGTATTGATGCTCTCCAAAAAGTCCTCTCTAATGAAGAAAAGAAGTCCAATTTATAGAAAACCATAGAAAGAGGATGAAGAGTTTCTTGAAAAGAAACAGTTGTCTCTTCATTCTCCATTTGAGACAAATAAGCAAAAAATAAAAGAATGAATTATCACCACATAAGTGTCTTTTCACATGGAATTATGGAATTCCTTTTTTGAGGATAATTCACTCAATAATTAAATAACCTTTCAATTCCTTTTATGTATATTAGCTAAAGGGGGTGGAATTGATTTAATTAAAAGCACTTAGGACTTTAGATTTAAATCAATTAATCATAGGGATTTTAGCTAATAATCATTTGAGAAATTAGGAATTAAATGTAATGTCAGATTTATGCAAATTTGGGTTTTCTGCATTTGAAACTCAGTCAATTAAAGTCAATTAGGAGAAGAATTTGCCTAGTACAATAGGACTTCGAGGATGAGAAAATGCACCAAAATTGATTGAATATTAGGTGCCAATTTTGGGGTGTTACATTTTGCCCCTCTTTGAATTGATGTGCGAGCAACGCATTGATTCAAAGAATAGTCTGAAGTGAAGATCAGAATTGCGGTTAGATTGCCCCAATGTCCACTAAGAGCTGATGAAGATCTAGGACTATCTCCAGAATTGGGGTTAGATTGCCCCAATATGAAGGTAAGCCCTCCGAGATCCAGGTTAGATCACCTAGATAATGGTCTAAAGAGTTTTTGAGAGTTATCTTCAGAATGAAGTGTAACTTTTAGGAATTAGGGTTAGATTTCCTCAATACCCAATGAGATTTCAAGAATCTTCTCCAGAACGAAGCTTAGTCCCCCAATGTCTAGGTTAGATCCCCCAGATACTGGTTAGATTGATATCTTTCACAAGACTGTCCTCAGGATGAGGCTCAACCTTCAGGAATCAGGGTTCGATTTCCCCAATACCTGTCTCAAAAGATAATCAATTTAGGACTATTTCCAGAATGAAGTGTGATCCTTGAGGATCCGAGTTAGATTGCTCAGATACCTAGCAAGATAGATGATGAGATGAAAAGATTCAAGATCATGGAATATCCAATTTTGACCATAAGGTACAAAAAAATGAATATGCCCCAAGTGATGAGATGCCCCTAGTGATGAGGACTTTTGATTTAGATCAGACTGATTTGAGAATAATGCAAAAAGGTTCAATGATGCAATCATCTTGCCCCCTCGGGAGCGAAATTGAAAGAAGACACATCATGATGAGAGCGAGAAATCACAGAAAAAGATAGATCAAGAGAGAGAATAATTGATTTAGAGTGATTGAGAGGTCCTATTGATTAGGTTTGACCATAGTTGACAAAAATTGACTAGAGTTGACTTTGATGAAAAGATTATAGAACCTAAGAAAATGATGACAAGAGATAATCCTAACAAGAAACCAACATCAGAAAAGTAATTGCACAAGCGTCCGATCACGTAAGTCCTGAGATTTTTAAAATGCAATTTTGAGCTACTTAGGAGTGTCAGATTTTGATTTCAATCATGAAAATGGATCCAGAATGGTTCGATTAGCCAAGAGTGCAATTTTCGCAGAAAATGGAGCATTTTGAAAAATTAGGTCAAATGTTATATAAGGCCTGGAGAGGTCATTTTCAAATCATTATTTACCTTTGACTTTAGAGATGGTGAGAGCTCCAACTAACATTAAGAGAATTACTATGCATATGCATCAATTTGAGTGCACCCAAGGGCACAACTAACCAGCGGAGTATGATGCACCTATGAGTATTCATAACTGGATCTTGTATTTCTGCAAAAAATTTATCATTTTTAGCATTAGTTGGATTTTTTAGTTTTTAAACCACATTTTTGCCAAGTGTCACGCAAGGAAATAGTTTCCTCGTGCCGGGCCTAATCGCCCTTCGCGTGATAAAACTGTTTCCTTGTGCGGTTTGGGGATTCTACACACGGGCCCCTCACCAGTGCTCATGCAAAGATTACGTGTGAGACGCGTGAGATTCCTAGAATCTCGCGTGAAGACACATCCCACTTTGTGCGAGCTAGAAAGCTTGCGTGGAGCCAGAGTTTCCTCACGTGAGAAAAGAGTTTTCTCATATGGGAAATTGGCAAAAACCAAAAAAAAGTTAATTCCTTGCATTGCAGAGTCAACCAGTTGAACTGTATGTTGAGTAGTTCCATAGCTGCATTTGTTGTCTTTTGCTTTGAAAATCATCATTGTTGAGGTACTGATCCCATTTTGTCCCTTTGTGTTGCAGGTCGATCTCCCAGATATTGATTTTAGGTCCCATCATCCTATCATGGGTGAGTTACTATAGAGATTATCAGATGCTTACAGGGCCCACATTGATGGGTTAGGATTGACATATCTGCGTGATGTGCCTGATATTCAGGTAAATCACGGATTACTTGGGGCCTTAGTTGAGAATTTCCATTCGGAGATGAATACCTTTCATCTTCCATAGGGAGAGATGACTGTGACTCCGGAGGATGTATACCAAATATTGAGAGTGCCATTCCATGGAGCTCACGTTGAGTACTACACACAGCCAAGAGATGGTACACAGGCTTTGAGAGCCATCTTTCAAGATCAGTTGGTGGTGGGCTGGCCTATCTCCTGGGAGGAGATGATATGCACATATGGCTAAGATTACCCATTGGCAGTCGTTCTCACATTATTTTTGAGTTGTCATCTAGTACCAGATCATGGTTAGCATAGTTTGGAATGTGGCTGGGGCATTATGCTCTAGAAGATGCTAGATGTACTAGTAGTGACATATGGATGGGGCAAGTACATACTCACACAGATGTATCATGAGATGCACAAGGTCATGTATTGGGGTGCCTGCATGATGGCAGAAAGAGTAGTTGTGTTACAGATCTAGGCCTGGGAGCACCTTCCCATATGTAGCCCAATTTTCCATGATACGCGGTAGCCACTAGAGCCATATATTTATAGATACACCGGTCTGATGACCCAGCCCACACTAGGTAAGACTAAGCAGTGGTGAGCATAGATTGATGATATGGCTGTAGTGATATGGCAACCATGGGTAGCTACTGAGGTCTGGGATGATGCTCGTCATGAGTTATCATACATGTTTTGTTCGTGTCCTTTGATAGGGCATACCATCATAGTTATTGAGAATTTGCTACTTACACATGTGTTGTGCCAGTTTGGGAGGCCTAAGGATGTGTCTCTTGAGTATTGTATGTATGCCTGATTCATTGATGAGACAAAGAAGGGTTGGTAGAGGCAGTTGGACAGGGGGCATAGCATGATAGATGCCTAGGTACCGCCATCCTGATGGGATTATATGGTAGTAGTGACAGATGCAGGTGTGACACTTGCATACAGAGATCAGCTCTTAGCACATCCATTTCCTCAGTTCACATCTCCAGTGGGCCAGATTCCTCTAGTGGTGCAGCCACCACCACAGTAGTAGGTACAGCAGGTTCCTCCTCTGGGACAGCAGCCTCAGGGTCAGCAGCCAGAACAGCTGCTACTACAGTAGTAGGATAGAGTGGTACATCCACATACGTAGTAGACTACTATTCCTGTGAGGCCTATGGGATCAGATGCAGGTACTGGCCCTAGTGGTAGCCAGGATAGAGCTGCAGAGCAAGGTGATGATACTGTCATGGCCGATGTAGTTTTTCTTGATGCTCCAGTAGGCAGACAGGTGACCCAGTTATAGGAGGCTCTCCGTAGAGTGAGGGAGAGAGTGCAACAGACATAGAGGGAGCGAGATGACCTTCATACACAGGTGGTCATCAGAGACACAAAGATATCAGAGTGAGACCGGGAGGTCTGAGAGTTACAAGAGGCACTAGCCAGAGCACAGTTGGATATTAGATATGAGGCTACTCAGGCGGCCTACTATTATGCTGCATATACTCTTGTGGTTCTTGAGGTAGCAGATCATATTCTTCCTTTTTCAGAGTATGTTGGCGCTCGGGTTGTTCCACACGGACCACCTCTAGCAGGACCACCTCCACAGGGTCCACCTCCACAGCAACAGGGGATGCCCCCACCTCCACCTCCTCTAGGTGGTTAGGTTATGATGTATATTATACCACCATTTTGACTTATTGTGCTCGAGTAGCACCCTTGTACATTCAGACCAATTGATATATATATATATATGAGCTCGATTTTTTTGGCATCATTGTACATGTGTATATATTGCTTTTAAATGTGTATGAGATGATTTCCTATATGATTTAGATGTATGGATTATAAATGTATGCAATGAATGAGTATGCAAATGTTTATGCATGTGTTTTATTGATGTATAAAAATGCTCTGATAGATGTTAGATGAATAAATGCTATGTATGATTTGAGTTATGCTTATAATGGATGCACATGTGGATGGATATGTATGCAAATGAATTTATGGAAATGCACTTTTTTAAAATGAATGGAATGCAATGGTTCTAATCATCTCATGTAGGGCCTTCACAATATATAACACATACTAGCCAAAAGGACACACACGGAGATCAAGAACGTGGACGGGACACTCATGCAGTCAAGAAGAACCATGGTGAAAGATGAGGACCTTAAAGAATGAGAAGATAAATGAAGAGAGCACCAAAACTTCTACAATGCAAGCCTAAAATGTGAATGCAAGCCTACGATGTAGATGCAAGCCTAAACTAAATGCAATCCTAGGACTTTGGTTGTTGGACTCATCGTATTTATCATCATCGGGTGCTTTGGATCATCGGAGTCAATACAATCCTTATTGGTGCCACTGCAACCATAAGAATATGAATATGAATTTCATCGGATAAAATATAGGAAATGAATGTAAGCACCAAAGGCACAAAAGCCAATGGTGACCTAAACATTGTTTCTAGCTTGATATAGTAAAGGGCACAAGTAAACAAACACAGCAATAACAGTCAAGGAGATAGTTTCAAACTCCCCTTGGCGTACAAATAAACAAGATTGAGGGATGTGAGGCTTTTCTACCTTAATGTAGAAGCTCTTATCACATAAACCCTATTTATTTGACGTTGTTAGATCATCAAAACCACACCAAAAAGAAGTAGACAAAGAAAATATCAATGAAATCCATAAGAACAGACATCATACCCAGAAAGAGTCAGTCATATCTCAGCATGTTTTGAGATTTACGAATGTGTCTATGTTTAGGGTGTTCAAAAACACCATTGTGCTTGTGAGTGCAATGTATTTGATTGCTATCGAGAGATGTTTATGTCGCGAGATATCTGAAGTTTGTTGAAAAACACAAACGTGTCCAAAGAGAGTGTTGAAAAATACTATTTGATTAAGGTGTTGAGAAACACTAGTTTGTGCCAGTAGAGAGTTGTCTTTTGACAAGATTACTGACGCAAGTGTAAATCAAAGAGTGATAGAAATGGGGAGCCATGCCCCCAAGTAACAAATGGATCAAAGCTGAGCCAAAATGGATAGCGAGACGATGCAAGAAATCTCAGTAATATAGCGGCAGTAGGTAGACTCAGTGAGAACCACTGGTGACTGTCGCAAGAGATTCTCAAGTGTAAAGATCGATAACAAGATCGAAGCATCAACATGCAGACATAGTGAGGACCACTGGTGACTGATGCAAAGAGAGTCTCAAGAAGAGACAAAGCGCTACGAGGCATCGGTAGGCAGACGCATTGAGATCCATTAGTGACCGATGCAAGATGAGAAAGACTCCAAAAGATAAGTCAATGCCCCCTAGACCAGGAACATGCCCCCAAGTATGACCAGTTTCAATCCATGGGAGATCGAGCAAAATCTCAAAGATGGCTGAGAGCGAAACGCACACTAAAGTAGGGAAGCGAACTAAAGCAGGAAAGCAAACTAAAGCAGGAAAGCAAACTAAAGAAGGAAAGCGACTGCAAGAAAGCCAAGGCATGCTGCGACAGATAAAGCATTGCGAAAAAAGAGGTGCTTGTTTACAAGGTTTTCACCATCTTGGTAGAAATTCTATTTTTTCTACCATGACGCCTGTTTACCAGGTTTTCATCAATGGCACATTTTTCTCTTTTTCACTTTTTTTTTTATTTTTTAGTTTTTCAATTTTTTTGTTCTTTTTTCTTCTTTTTGATTTTTTTGTATTTTTTGAATTTTTAATTTTTTTTTTAATTATCAAGGTGCCTATTTACCAGGTTTTCACCAAGATAATAGATACATCAAAGCACTTGTTTGCCAATTTTTCACTAAGATGATCATTTTTTCAGGACATTTTACAATTTTTAGGATTTTGTTAGAAATAAAGTATGTACATGAGCATGTAGAAGATATCTTAACTGTAGAATTTCTTCAGGTGAAGAGTGTTGATGGGCTCTTTGAGTGGTTCACCTTCTGTAGTGGAGAGATGATAAGCGCCAGACCCAAATACTATAGTAATGATATAAGGACCAAGCCAGTTTGGCTCAAACTTCCCTTTCTGAGTCTGCTGTTGTTGATTTTTAGGATTCTCTCTCAGGACGAGATCACTTGTTTGGAAGTCTCTTGGTCTTACTTTCTTATTATAGCTCTTTGATATCCTCTTTTGGTATGCTCTGAGATGATCGAATGCCACCTTTTGACATTCATCCAGTAACTCAAGCTCTTGAAGCGGAGATATTCTCATGTCATCGTCTGTAATGAGGCCTTTCAGAGAGACTCATAATGTAAGAATCTCAACCTCAATAGGTAGTACAGCATCTGTGCCATAGACTAAAGCAAAGGGTGTGGCCCCTGTTGGTGTTTTGATACTGGTGCAATAGGCCCATAAAGCCGGATTTATCTGGAGGTGTCAATCTTGTCCAGACTTGTGTACTGTACGGTGCAGGATCTTGAGAATTGTTTTATTAGAAGCTTCAGCTTGCCCATTACCCTGGGGGTAATAAATAGAAGACCAATGTTGGATGATCTTGAACTTAGCACATAAATTTGTCAAATCTTTATTCTTGAACTATCCCCCATTGTCGGTGATAATAGAGGAAGGTACACCATATCTACAGATAATGTAGTTTAATATAAATAGAGCTACAGATTTTCCATTAGCTACACTGAGAGGCACTGCCTCAACCCGTTTAGGAAAATAATCTGCAGCAGTGATGATTTACTTGTGTCCTCTTGAAAAACACAATCAACAGATTTGAAAATGAGGCCAAAAATTGTTTTTTCTGCCCCACGGTGGGTGCCAAAATGTTGAATGTTGAATGTGGACCTCTGAATTCAACACAAACACAACATAGTCCTTACACAATCGCTTAATTCACAAAGACAAATATGAATTTTTTTCTCTGCAAAATACGATTGAAGTGACATGTTTCCTCCTAATTAGATGTGGATGTTGAGTTTTACCCTCAGAATGAGAGCCAACAACCGGACCATTGCTAACATGGAGGATTTAAGAATGCAAGAAGATGAGAAATGCCATTATTCTATGAGAAATCTGCAACTAGTCTATGTAAAGAGATGCAATTAAACTAAGAAACTGAATTGCACTAATCTAAGAATGAGTTACAATTACTCTATGGAAGTAAAAATGCAATTAAACTAGCAAAATAAAGCAAATACTCTTAGTCTAGAATTGAATTTCTTGTAATCTATGAAAATAATTTGCTCTTTAAACTAGAATTGAATTGCTTGTAATCTATGAAAATAATTTTCTCTTTAAACTAGAATTGAATTGCTTGTAATCTATGAAAACTTGGGAACATCAAATTGAAATGCTAGATATGGAAATGAATATTAAATGAAAGCATATATCATTAATTCAAATTGAAATCTTAGCCTAATTATGCAAAATGAGCTTAAAACATGAAAATCAAATGTAAATTGCCTATAGTATTGATGCTCTCCAAAAATTCCTCTCTAATGAAGAAAAGAAGTCCAATTTATAGAAAACCATAGAAAGAGGATGAAGAGTTTCTTGAAAAGAAACAGTTGTCTCTTCATTCTCCATTTGAGACAAATAAGCAAAAAATAAAAGAATGAATTATCGCCACATAAGTGTCTTTTCACATGGAATTATGGAATTCCTTTTTTGAGGATAATTCACTCAATAATTAAATAACCTTTCAATTCATTTTATGTATATTAGCTAAAGGGGGTGGAATTGATTTAATTAAAAGCACTTAGGACTTTAGATTTAAATCAATTAATCATAGGGATTTTAGCTAATAATCATTTGAGAAATTTGGAATTAAATGTAATGTTAGATTTATGCAAATTTGGGTTTTCTAGATTTGAAACTCAATCAATTAAATTCAATTAGGAGAAGAATTTGCCTAGTACAATAGGACTTCAAGGATGATAAAATACACCAAAATTGATTGAATATTAGGTGCCAATTTTGGGGTGTTACAGTATCAAATAACCAGAAGGTTGTAGCCTTCACCACTTGGACAGTGAGTCCTTGGAAAGTGAGTCTACCACCCCTAATAGGGTTATTGTAAAAGACTCCTAACAGGGTTATACCCTTAACCAGGTCACTATACTGCTGCATTGTAATGAACAACTCCTAACAGGGTTGAATGATCTTTTAACCAGGATTACTATAAACCAGTATAGTTCTTTGTGGGTGCTAATTCCCACTGGGGTTTTTACCATTTGGTTTCCCCGTAATCAAATTATGTGTTGTGTAATGTGTTATCTGAATGTGCATTTACTTTGTATCAATCTGGATTAATAAGTATAAGAAAAAGATAAAGTTGTTGATAACTGATTCACCCCCCCCCTCTAAGTTAGCCCTGAAGTATTCTAACAGATACTCCCATGAATCTAAGGTTACTATCACATCTTCTATGAGACCCTCTGGAGTAACAGTTGAACTATCAGCAACTTGTAACATTGTGACTGTTGTTCTTAAGCCTTCTATGCTTAGCCTATGCATTGTATCTTTAGTCATCACATTTATTGCTACTCCCAAATCAACTAGAGCATTTTTCACAGTCTATCCATTTATTATCAGGTCAACTACTGGACTACCAGGATCTGAATACTTCAGTATTACCACCTTTCCTAACATGATATCTGCTACTTTCCCTACAACATGTACTATTTAAGGGTCTTTCTTCTTCCTTCCTGGCTTTTTAAGGCATGCGTTCTTAATAGCCTTTCCATAAAGAGGTATATCTTTGATAGCTTGGAATAGAGGAATTTGAATGTTCATACTTTTCAGCTGCTCAATAATATCAAATGTTTCTTCCTCTTGGGGTATAGGTTTTTCTTTGTTTAGCCTATGTGGAAAGGGTGGATTTGAAGTGTGGACAGCAATTCTACTGCGTATATCAGATGGCTGGCTGGTATTTGGTAGTGTAGCTTCTGGAAGTAGTGCTGCAGGAGTATCTGCAACTTCTGTGATAATAGGATATTTAGGTGTAGGCAGTGTGGTACTAGACCTCAAATAGATATCAGCTGTCTCTAATGAATAAGTAGGGCACTGTTGAGTGTTAGTAATGTACGTTTGTTGCTGCTACTATTTGTTGTTTGGATTTAGTTGTGGTTGAGCAGGCAATTGGGTTGGCTTTGGATTAGCATGAGTTACTATAGGAGGTGGCATTATTGTAGGTGGTTGCACTGAAGGTGGTAATTGTGGACAGCCAAAATTTTGGTTAGGCCACTGTGGAGGCCCCCTCCATTGATTAGTTTGCTGCCAATTTTCTTGCGGTGGTTGGCATTGATTCTGCTGATTAGGACACTGGTTATTTGGCTGATTTTGCCATTGGTTATTTTGTTGGTTAGGCCACTGATTATTTTTTGGGTTTTTCTATTGGTTATTTTTTTGGTTAGGCCATTATTTATTCTACTGGTTTGGCCATTGGTTATTCTGCTGGTTTGGCCACTGAAGTTGAGAGTACTAAGAAGTGTTTTGATAATTTTGGTTTTGCCACTGATTATTGTTAAAATTTGAAAATTATAGAGGATCTTGTGGCATACCTTGTCATGAAGCCCATGGTCAACATTGAGCAACAAAGAACACTTGATCATTGTCTCCTACTATCTTCATGTAGTCAGTTGGCAAATGTTGATTTTCCAGGTTTGCTACCAGCTTAAATCCACAGTCTTTCTTTTGTTTGTGGTAGTGTGGATAGTACTTAGCCAATTGTGATTCAGCTTCTGCATGCTTCTTCTTGACAGTCATTATGTCAAGATGTGTAGCTACATCATTTATAATATCTTTCTTGAAATCTGTAAGAAAATTAGATATCTCCAGCTTTGAAATGCCCGAACCAATCCCTTTTGTGACTGTGGGCCGGTATCCTCTGCCTTTCTTCATAGTTGACCTTGAGTAGTTGAGAAAGATTTTCTTAAGGTCATCCCAAGAGGATTTGGATATGTCTCCACTAGTCATCAAGTCTAATGCTTCCAGACAGTTGTCGTTTACCCCTCTCAAGAAGACTAGTTTATGTGAATCCTCTGCCAGTACATGCTGGGGATTCTTCTGCATTATGTACAAAAAATGTGAAACATAGTCCTCCAATATTTCATCTTCATTTTGAGACATCCTAAAGATATCATCTCCTTTTGGGTCACTGCCTTTGCAATAATATTTATATTTCTGCAGAAACAACATCTGCATCTCATCCCAGGTACCTACTGCATTGGCTCCTAAGCCCATGAACCATCGTAAGGCTGACTCTTTCAGTGTTACAGGAAACAACTTGAGCTTATGGGCATCGGTATTAGAGTCAAAGCTTCGACAGAGTATGTCAAACTCAAACAAGAAAGTGTCAGGATCCTCTGTTATAAGACCATAAAACTTCAGAAGAGTATTTGTGGGTATATTTTTTGAGATTAGCATTGTTTATAAGGCTTGGGAGAGGAAATGGGAAAGTAGGGTGTGCCATTACTGGAGGTATTTGATTATGGGGTTACTGCTGGAAAGGAGCATTAGCTACTAAATTGTTAACAATAGGTGGATTTGGGCCGGAATTATCTAGAAAGCTGGCCAAGATTTCTGCAAAAGGTCAGAAGCCACTTATATCAAGTGGTTATGCTCTGGAGGAAGATGTTGTAGGAAAGTCAGGGCTTGCATCTTCAAAGGGTAACTCAACTTCTTCAACTTCCTCATTCAAATTAGCACACTCTACTGGGAGGAATCTGTCATATTCATCTCATCGCCTTTCTCTTCGATGCATGCAATTGAATTCTTCACCTTGTGAAGCAATTTTTAGGGATACAAATCTAAAAACTAATCTAGGAATGAAAAAATGACTCAAAAATGTTCCTAGCTTGACACCATCCCCGGGAGCGGTGCCAAAAATGAACCGCCTCACAATAGGTGTGGAATAATCATGCTCAAGGCCTTTCTTAGGAATGGTTTATTCAATCTAAGGACTACTTCTTCCATTATGAGGTGCATTTAACTTTTCAACCCAGGTATGTATACTTGAAATGGTCAACATGATATGTGCACTAGGTTCCTTAAGGAGTCATTATGCTTATGCTGCAGGAAGGTAAAAATGCATTAAAAAAACCTACACTAGTGCTGCAGGAAAAGAATACATTTATCTCCTTACTTAAATGAATGCTATAAATTGAAAACTCTACTTAAACCTATACTTTCAGCCTAGAACATCCATTATAACTATTCTTGCAGATGCTACAGGAACATTCACAAGGTACGATGTTGTAGGAAGAAATTGTAACTTCTATCTGAAATACTAGAAATGCTAGAAATGCTGGAAGGAAATCTATTCTATTCTAACATATTCCACCTCCCAAGTGGGTCCCCTTGGTTAGTTTCTACTAATCTATTAACACTTAACGTAAACCAAGAATTACTTCATTATATTTCAAAAACTCATTACATAGAAACAATACATGAAACTTGAAATAGATTGCTGTAAGATACAACAGTTTTCTTCCAAAAACTTCTTTCTCTAACTTTCCTATCTAACTTCAAACTATCAATCCAACCCCTATATATAGAGGATCAAACACTTATTACAAAATAGAAAAGAAACTATCTTGCTAAAAACATGTCGAAGAAGAAGATGGAAATGCAACAACCCGCGGTGTGGGTAATAAAGCTCGGGAGACCAGTTCAACATAATAATGTGCAGAGGGAATATAGAAACACTACATCCCTGCATCCTAGAATAATGGCTCCTCCATTGTAGCAGTTGTGTTTCCTAGTGTTGTGATGATCACTCCGCCGTAGCTAGTCCTCAACAGTCTTCTTTGAATGTTGTCGACCACTCTCCAGCTACTTTCTCTCCTGTCAAGTTAGTTATGATGCAGAAATATTCATGCAATAAGCTTAATCAAATTAAATCCAGATATTAGAACATATAATCTGATGGTTTTATGAAATACTACACTATATGTATAATATTAGCAAAACATGTCACAAACATCTACCCATGGTTTATCAGTTCTATCTAGACTTTATCACAAGTTTTGACTGGCTAGGCTCTCAAATGTTTTGTCAGAAACTAGAATAGAGTATTTAAAATTATACAAAATAAAGGCAATAATTTGGCCTTATCAACATCTCTGAACATATTCATGGCAATCTTTAAATATGCAAGGCCAATAGTATCTTGCATTTAGTATCTTGTGTGCAGTAGTTTTTTTCTAAAAAGTGTCCCCCACATGCTCCATCATGGAGATCCTTAAGCACATTTTTAGCTTGGTATGTATCTAGACACAAAAGAAGTATACCATCCCTATTTTCTAGTACAAGTGTCCTTACATCAAGATATATTTAGATTCTTGCAATTTTACTATCCTCTTCTGACTATCTATAAGGTTTTTAGGATATTTCAAGTGTTTTAAAAATGTATTGTGTTAGTGTACCAAGGGCATCTTTTAATAATTGTCTAAGTTTCACTTAGATCAATCTAATTCACCTATAATGCATCCATATTTGACTCTTCCATCAACCTTTCTAATCCTTTTCCTCTAATAATTTCAGTGATCTGAATCTCTATATCAAATTCCTTAATTTGATTCACCCACCTGCATCTTCTCCCAGTGACCTCTGATTGTCTGAATATATCCTTTATTACTACATTAGAAACATAGGCTATCACTTTTTCTCCTACCAAATAAGGCCTGAAATACTTTACTTCCTTTATAAGTGTGTAAGCTTATTTCTCATTAATTGATGAACTATAAATGATTGAATGTTTAAAGATATTATGTTGATAATCACCAAGTCATGGAAAATTTATACAAGACATTAAATTAGTTAATGTATTGTATTGTCATTGATGTCAACTTGATATAATTTATATGGTCATCGACATATTGCCAAAGACTTTAAAGAACTGGTGAATCAAAGGCTATGCTATCAGTAATGCATATAAGTCAAGTATTCATAAAGTGACTATATACACCGACAGAGTGCACACTGACGGATAGAGTAAAAGAGCAAAGTCATAGTGTTACCCAATGAGAAAATGCACAACATTAGTGATGAGAGAATTCATAGTGTTGCCCGATGATCAAAGCATAGAGTAACTCGACAAATAGAATTATAGTGTTTCCCGATGGATAGAGATCTCGAAGACATCTAAAGTCACACCGACAAAACAGTCAGTTATCACCGATGACTAACTAAAGTATTGACCGACAGAACAGAGAGTTCAGAAATGACAAAATGCATAGATGTCAAGAGCTAGAAATATACTTAACTAATACTTATCATTGTTTTAGTCAACAAGATAAAGCCAGAGATAAGTAATAGATTTAAAGCTGCTTTGTCTAGTTGGAAAGAAGATCTCTACGAGATAAAACTGAAGTTTTTCTTAAAATCTAATTGCTGAGAATTGTGGATCACGCCAAGATCAAGAAAGCCAAGAAATGGTGAAATCATGTCTATAAAGAGACAACCTAATTCATTACAAAGGTGGTGAAGGGGAGTGAAAAGAGAATAGATGCTGAAGAGATTTTTTAGGAGAAGAAAGTCTTCATTTAGACCTAATCAATCAAGATGAGGAAAGAGATAAATTATATGAACACTGATGAACAATGATACAACATCATAGAAAAGAACTATGTGGAGCAAAGGTATTGAATTAATAATACTAATCAGAAAGATAATGCACTTACAATATATCTAAAAATTTGTAATTCAAGTTGTATATGTGAATAGATCAATGTACTATTTTAGTTTAACCATTGAAGCGTCAAGTCTCTTAACCGAGTAGGACTTAAAATTATTTTACAATTGAGATACATCCCAATGAGTATCAAAAATTTTGATCATAAAAAGTAGCATTGGATATGCCCGATACCTATTGATAGGCCAAGTGAGTGTTTGATCAAGGATGGTAGCATTAGATGCTAGATACTAAGTGACAAACTATCTTTTAAATCCTCTAACAAGGTCACACCTAACAATGTGTTTGTAACCTTTAACAAGTTTGTCTCTTAACCGAGCTCACTTTAGAAAAGTGAAAAATTTGGGGTACCGGTCCCAGTGGCTTTTCCTTTAACATGGTTTCCATGTTAAAAATTCATGTGTTATTGTGCCTATGAGTCATTACTTTATTGTTTTGTATTTCACTTAAGTAAATCTAGATTGATCGGTATACACTAGTTATTTACTGTATTTCGGTAAATAGAAAGATTGCTTATCGGTAACATACAGAAGAAGATTTTAAAAAGCATTCCGACAAGTAGTAATTTCGTAAAAGTATTTCAAGGCATTCATCTTGTAGGACTCAAGATAACTAGAGGTATAATTTGTGCTATTAAGTTTGAAGGGTTGATTTAAGGTTTGATTTTGGAGGCCACTGATTCACCCCCCCCCCCCCTNTCCCCCCCCCCCCCCCCTCTCAGTTATTACTAAAAATTGGCATCAGAGCTTGTGTGGTTACAAGGAAGGTTTCAAGACCTAAGCTAAAGATCACAAGATGAACAGACGAGATGTGCCTATGTTGAACAAAGTGTGAGGCCTCACCCCGAGCCCATCGTAGCTTTCCATATTTTTTCTTATGATAAACTTAGCATGTGATATATTATATATTGATGCACTATGGATTTTATGCTTTATGTCATGGATTGATCCCTTTGAATGTTGGATACATGTTACTTTATGATGCACATGATGAACTATATTATGTTTCAATTATGGATCTTTCATTACAAGATACTTGATCTGGAAAAACATTATGATTATGTGATGGATTATGATGATATGAGAATTATTAGAAATTGACATTTATTTGAGTTAGGATGCAATGCGAATTTCACTTTATATTATATGCTTAAAGGAACTATAATTGCTTATGATCTTAGGTGATAAAATTTAGTATGTAGATGTTTCATTAAGTTTTTGAATATTGTTTATTTCTTTATGAAGCATATTTTATCTCCTTGGACTACTGATATCTGGATTACTATGCAGGTATGAGACCATGGTATTAAAACTAGGGAACCAAACATAGGTATATGTGAACTTAGTTTAAGCCAAGCTTACGTCTAATAAGAAGACAAAACCTCGTTGTATAGTGATTTAATTTGTAAATTTAAATGGTTGATTGTTGCAATGTATTCCTTAAATGTATTTTCATATTTGTTTTCTTTGTAGTTATGCCCAAGTGGATATGACATGTGTCTAGTGATGTGTAAATATTTGTGTGTGTCACTTGACACTTGTGAATGTACTTAAGACCATGACATGTCCTAAAGGGGATTGGGTATCCATCTACCTAGGATAGTACCAAGTAGATCCCCATGTATTTCTTCTTGATTAGAGAGCAGGAGGTGAGGTCACTTCAATGTAATTTCGTGAGTATGCTTTTAGTGGACTTTTGGGGGGTTAGAAAAGTGCCTAGGGGTGTGTTAGGGTAATTTTTAGATAGCCCACTTCTTATACCTATGGGTAAAGGTCATTTTAACCCTGGGATAACCTTTAGTTGACCAAGAGACCCTTCTAAAAGTTGGTTTCCCAAGTTGGACGAAAATCAATTCTTGTGAAGCTTGATCTTGGAAAGACCACTCTTCCATTTTGATGCAAAGACCTTACTCACCTTTTTGAGTTTCCCCTTTTTGGATCCATTTTTAGAAAGTTGTAAGATTTTAGGGAAGAGAGACCAATTAGAGGGCTTTCCTTCTCCCCATGAGTTTCTAGTGGTTTTTTAGTGGCGACTCTCCATGTTGGAGAGTTTGAATACCCACTCTCTAACATAGAGACTTGACTAGAATTGGAAAAGATTGAAAAAGGAGGACTTAGGATTTAAGGGAGCTCTTCAAAAAAATTCTTGTCATAGCTTGGACTTAGGTTGGTGGATCTCATGCATCTTACTCTTGTTTCTCTCATATTGTAAGGAATATGAATGAAGTATGTAAATATGCTTGTAATTGTGTAGTTATGGATATCATTGTGTTTTCTTCCATTGTTGTGTTGTGAAGTATTTTATTTTTGATGTGTTCAATTATTGTTTTGTTATGGGAGTCTCAAGGTCCACTCACCCTTGGGAGGGAAGAGTAGCCTTGGGGGTGAAGCTATAGAGATAGCTTGTGGGTGTAGAGTCTCTACTAAAGGAGGAGAGGGAGAAAACATGGAGTATGGGCTCCATGAAGTCACTCCATTTTTGGGGGTCATAAGGGAGTTTTATGGCTTGTAGCCTTGGGGGCATAAGGAGGTTTTTGTGCACTTGGAAGGGATAAAATGTTGTTTTTTTTAAGCCATGTGTTGGCTGGTATTTTTTTTCTTATTTTTGGATGGATTTCTCCCCATTGGGTACTTGGTCCACTTCAACCCATCTTAGGGTCATTATGTGACCCATTGTGAATGCCTTGGTTGGGAGATTTTTTTACTTTGTGTGGGTTGGTAAAGTTGTAATTTTTTGTCATGGTTGTGTGCTTGTAACCCACCTTTATTTGGTTCCCCAAGCTCGGGGGTAGCATCTTAGAGGCCTAGGCTAGGAGGTGAGCTTCCCAGGGTCTTTTGGTTTCTTTCTTATTTGTAGATTTTGGCCTAATTGGAGATTTTGAAGACTAAAGGTTAGCCTTGGAAAAGGCAAGAAAGAATGTTGTTTGACCAAAAAAATTATGTAATATTGCAGCCTTATTTCAAAAGAAGTGATCTTGCAAGTTTTATGAAACTTAAATCTTACATATTTGTAAATGAGTTCATGTAGAGAATTCAATATGTGTTTGTGCAAATGGTGAATGTAGTTGTCTTACTAAGGCAAGAGAAAGTAAATTATTTTTAGTTGAAAGTAGTGAAGAGGTAATACATGTATTCTTACAAAAAAATAATAATAGAACAATTAGTAAATTTCCTTACATTGCAATGACAATAAAAAAATCTGCATGTTATAGCTATAGGTCTCTTTGTGCAAAGTCCTTTCTAAAAACAATCAAAAGATTTTTTATTTCTATATTATCTAAAGAATAGTTAGATTTACTATGTATAATATAAGAAAGAAGGAAGGCACATTTACATTTTAAGTTATGATGTTATGTTGTTATATTTTCAATGCTGGCTATGGAAATGTACCACTTATAACAGAACATATTTAAATGCATTACCTTGTAAATTTTTATATAAATAAATAAATAAGGAAAAAAAAAAGAGAGAAATCTTAGCTTAGTGCCTGTGGTAAATTCACACCTCTTTTCGTAGTTGTGCTTGTACTATAAAGCAAATTAGTAACTGTATAATGTGTTACTTCTAAATATTTTGTTCTCAGGATAGATAGGGAAAAAAAAAAGGGGCAATTAACTTAAATATTCTTGTTATATTGGTCTTTGTTATTCCTTTTTAATTTTCCTACATTAAGTATAAATCTGAATTTATCTATACAAATTTGTCAACATGAAAATATACATTTATGAGTATACACAAAGAGTAATATTTTCAGGTTTACGTATTTGTGATGCTGAGATGTTGTTATTTTTTTAAAACTAAATTTAAAAAATAAATATTTTAAATATAAATGAGATGTTGTTATTTGCTTTTATTTCTTTTTTATTAAAAACAAACAAAAAGAAAATTAAATTTAAGAAAAAAAATACATTCGTCGGGGAGGTAGGACACAACCCATCCCCCACGGGCTTCTTTGGAAGAGGAGTAAGGAGGGCCACGGGCCCCCACCTCCATAGTGGTGGTCGCAGCCACCACGGCGGTGAGAGGGACTCTTGCCTGTAGCTCCATTATAACAGACCCCCGCCAATGAAGGGTTTCGCAGCCTTGCTGCCTCAAGAAAATACAACCACCACTACGTTTTAAAAATAAAATAGATTAAAATGCAATTAAATCGATCAGATTTCCACAATCCATAAGAATTTTCAACTTGATTTCTGGATTTGACTGTGTGTAGTTTTCAGCATCAACGTTTCGGATCACACTCCATGATCCATCATCAGGATAAGAGCAAAGAGCAGCCAAACAAAAAAAAATAGTTTACAACAATAGCTCGCAGCCCCCATTTGAAGCTCAAACCAACAAGATCATAATAATCTAGGGTGTAGCCATTATTAGAATAAGATATATATCTTACATATAAATATGTATATACATGTTTATATAGAAATATGTATAGAGACATTCCCTTTCTCGCCTCCATTTCTCTTCCAACCTGCAACCACAAAGAAAATCTAAAAGGAGAACAAACCAAAAAAAAAAATTAACCTAGGGTTTGAAAACGAAGAAGTGAGGAAGAAAGAGAAGAGAAAGAATATTAAAAAAAAAAAATTCCTCTTCATATTTTGGGCCCTAACCCTAATTTCAAATTAGGGTTAGGGTTGGCCAAATATGGAGAGGTGGTTTGACTCTTCTTTCTTTTATTTAAGAATTGAGTTTTTTGTGGGAAAAGTTTGAAAAAGCATGTCTTGGAGGGAAGTGTTTTTTTGTTAAAACTCATTGACATCAACACTTTCTAATTTACATTTAGTTTAATCTAAAGAAGATAATAATAAATACTTTTGTATTAAGATTTGAAAAATGCAATAAAATTAGTTTATATTAAGAAAGAAATATTATTAATTGAATTAAATTTTCTATTTATTAAAGTAGTAATTATTAAAATATTAATAATTTTACCCATTAAGTTTAATCGACTTTAAAGGTAATAATGGATCGAAACCTTAATGAAAATTAAAGGTGGACGTGATATTTTAATATTTTAACATGTGATATAGCTTTGAGATATTCTTATTAATAAACTTCTATTTTATACATAATTATTTAAACAACATTATAATCTATAAGACTATAGCAAAATTTAATCTTGGAGTAAAGATATAATAAACTAAGTTAATTATTATTAGAAATTTAAATGTTGAAATATAATTATCTTTTAAAATAATTGACTTATAAATAATTACTCTATTTGTATGGTTATTCTTAACAAACGGATTTTAAATGTTATTACGTATATTATAATCAATTTTTAAAATAGTAGTATCCGATCGAAAATCTTAATGAAATATATTATTAGTTATTTAATATAGTTTGATATGAAATTAAGTTTAATAAAGTCACCCATTTTATTATCAGAAAAGGAAAATTTTAGCTAAGGTTGTATATTATGCAAGATAAGTGTAAATCACTAGTAAACATTAGTATGTTTGATGTAAGGAAATTGTAGGGCGAAGTTAGAAATTTTTAAATTAACCAGTTAGACAAATGTTAATCTTGTAGAAGAATTTAAGTAAGTTTTTTAATAACCATTATAGTGTCTATAAATGTCTGAACAACTTTTCACAATTTAAGGATAAACGTGGGTAATAAAGAAAGTTCTTTATTTAATTAAGTTTTAGCTCATTATCGGATTTAAATTTTTTAAAAATAATAATAATAATAATTTAAACAGACCGATGTTTTAAGATAATATTTTTATGAAAGTGAGTTATTCTTATTTTTAAACTGATCACACACTATGGGAATACCAAATAAGACTCGTCATAAGTAAATCTAGAAATTTAGATTTTTTTTTATTGATTTATATTAATGTGGAATGTAGTTTAATTAAGTTTTATTTAAACACTAGATAATAATTTAAACTTGATAATATTATTTTTATAGAGCCAATATATGTGGCCAGTATACTGGCCATTTTAAAAATAGAGTTACAATTTAATTTCAATTAATATCGTAATCTTTAGTACTCTTGGAGTTAATAAATTATTTAAATAAACATTAGTAATCCTAGCTAGTTAAATTCTATTAAAGTAGTTTAGACTTAATCACATCTTCAAACTCTATTAAAGTATGATTAAATTAGTTATGCCAACTTCTTAAGTGTTATTATTAAATCATTGAAAATTTGTAATCGTTAATGTTTCTTGTAATTTATGAGTAACTAACCTTAGAAATTCTTAATAAAGGGATCTTAGTCAATAATTTAGGTTTAATATATCTTGTAAGATCGTTATTAAATATTAATTTGAATGGTTTATATTACCTCACATAGTGAGCTTGAGTAACCTAAAATAAAATTATCATTTCATTACAACCCATAGCTCTTTCAGGTAAATGCAAAACAATCTTAACCTTGTTGGTAAACCTTTAACTGTATCCCTTAAGACTCTAAGTTCTTATTCAAAAAAAAAAGTTGCTGCGTTTTGGGACGCAAAGTTTTGGGCATGACACTTGGTATCAGAGTCATGTTTCAACATTGGAACCTTAGACCCACTATGTTTCAAAAATTTAAAATATATTATTTCAACATTATCAAACATTTCAACTTAGGAAAGACAATCGCAGCAACTTAAAATATTCTTTTCAAAGCTATAACATTACTTTCAACTTATACCCTTTTCATGTTTGTGTAGGATGCCTCTGATAATGCGGAAAGCTCATGCCTGTGAAAGAAATTGTAAACATGCCCGTGCAGTACAACTTCACATAGAACATGACGTAGGGGGTACTAGAGAGGAGAAAAGACCTCCTCCCAAACAACCACCCAACCCCAACCAAGATGTACTTAATGCTCTTCATAATTTGGTTGAAATCATTTTGGATAGGATACCACAAGGTAATCAACAGGCAGGACCCGGGGGTGTTGCGCGTGAGCGCAGTAGGATTCCCCAACCTAGGATTGTGGAGGAGTAGGCTGACCACAAGGGTGAGTCAGTACACATTCCACCTCCAGAAGTAGTGGTTTCGGCTTATGAGAGGGCACCCTGTGACACAAGAGACCACATCAGGGAACTAATACGCCTTAACCCACTACCTTTTTTAGGAGCCACGGGTGGGACTGAGGCTGAGGCTTTTCTTTTAAGTCTTGAGATGTGCTTTGGATTACGCCCCTATGGGAGAAATATGAGGGCACACTTTTCTATCCACTTGCTGAGAGGTTTAGTCATTATTTGGTGGAGGACAGAGGAGTTAAAAAGTAATCTAGCTATTGAGACCCTCACTTGGAGCACTTTCTTAGAGAGATTCAGAGACCATTACCTATCTAAGCACTATAGACAATGACGAATAGATGAGTTCCATGATCTTCAGCAGAGGGGACTCACCGTCACACAGTATGAGAGTAAGTTCCTTGAGCTTCTACCCTATGTAGAATACATGAGAGACGAGAGGATAAAGGTCAACCAATTTGTGAAGGGGTTGAATGCATCTATATCAAGTTTAGTGCGCATGACAACACCAGGGAACCTTCGAGAGGCCATTGAAAAAGCCTTGATTTCTGAAGAGGTTCAGGGTAGAGAACATAATTCATGAGATCGGTCTCAGAACTGAAATTCCATACCATGGCATTCAGGCTATCAGGGATCACATTGGAAGGGTAATAATAATAAAATACACTCATCAGGGTCTTCCAAACCCCCTCCACCTCAATACCAGACTCAACAGAGTCATAGGTCAGAAGCACCTGATACACCCCAAGCTAGTACTCAGTAGTCCTCCAGGGGTGGTTTTAATGGTTCTATTAGGATAGAGGGCTCACATTTCTCTAGACCCTAGGGTATCTAGTTTTAGACTCAAGGACCATGTTACTCTTGTGGTGTCATGGGGCACATAGCTATGGACTTCCCTTGGGGAGGTAGTCAGCGCACTGCAGAATCAGGGGCCTACTATGGGAGATATGCGTAGGTCCCTTAGAGATTTCATAGTGGTTGATAATCGCCAGAGAGAACATCATGCTAAAGAGATTGATGCTTCTGGTGGAGTCAGAGGGGCATCTAACCTTGAATCCTATTCGCATTTTGGCACGTCAGATGCTGGGCCTTCAAGCCCGAGAGATGGACCAGGTTAAAGTCCAGTGGGATTCTTATGATGAGGTTACAAATTCATGGAAGGATGCAACGTAGATGAGAGCACAGTATCCCCATCTTTTTGATGAACTCCAGGAGGAATTTCATGCCTAGGTGGGGAGGATGTGAGACCTCACCCCGAGCCCATCGTAGCTTTCCAGATTTTTGCTTATGATAAACTTAGCACATGATATATTATATTTTGATGCACTATGGATTTTATGCTTTATGTCATGGATTGATCTCTTTGAATGTTGGATAGATGTTAATTTATGATGCACATGATGAACTATATTATGTTTCAAATATGGATCTTTCATTACAAGATATTTGATTTGGGAAAACATTATGATTATGTGATGGATTAATGATGATATGAGAATTATTAGAAATTGACATTTAATTGAGTTAGGATGCAATGCAAATTTCACTTTATATTATATGCTTCAAAGGAACTATAATTGCTTATGATCTTAGGTGATAAAATTTAGTATGTAGATGTTTCATTAAGTTTTTGAATATTCTTTATTTCTTTATGAAGCATATTTTATCTCATTGGACTACTGATATTTGGATTAAGTGTGCAGGTATGAGACCATGGTATTAAAACTGGGGAACCAAACATAGGTATATGTGAACTCAGTTTAAGTCATGGTTGCATCTAATGAGAAGACGAGACCTCGTTGTATCATGATTTAATTTATAAATGTAAATGGTTGATTGTTGGAATTTATTCCTTAAATGTATTTTCATATTTATTTTCTTTGTAGTTATGCCCAAGTGGATATGACATGTGTCTAGTGATGTGTAAATATTTGTGTGTCACTTGACACTTGTGAATGTACTTAATACCATGACATATCCTCAAAGGGATTGGGTATCCATCTACCTAGGATAGTACCAAGTAGATCCCCATGTATTTTTCCTTGATTAGAGAGTTGGAGGTGAGGTCACTTCAATGTAATTTTGTGAGTATGTTTTTAGTGGACTTTTGAGGTGTTAGAAAAGTGCCTAGGGGTGTGTTAGGGTCATTTTTAGATAGCCCACTTGTTATACCTATGGTTAAGGATCATTTTAACCCTAGAATAACCTTTAGTTAACCAAGAGACCCTTCCAAAAGTTGGTTTCTCAAGTTAGATACAAATCAACTTTTGTGAAGCTTGATCTTGGAAAGACCACTCTTCCATTTTGATGCAAAAACCTTACTCACATTTTTGAGTTTCTCCTTTTTGTATCCATTTTTAGAAAGTTGTAAGATTTTAGCAAAGAGAGACCAATTAGAGGGCTTTCCTTCTCCCCATGAGTTTCTAGTGATTTTTTAGTGGTGACTCTCCATGTTGGAGAGTTTGAACACCCACTCTCTAACTTAGAGACTTGACTAGAATTGGAAAAGCTTGGAAAAGGAGGAATTAGGCTTTAAGGGAGCTCTTCAACAAATTTCTTGCCATAGCTTGGACTTAGGTTGGTGGATCTCATGCATCTTACTCTTGTTTCTCTCATGTTGTAAGGAATATGAATGAGGTATGTTAATATGCTTGTAATTGTGTAGTTATAGATATCATTTTGTTTTCCTCCATTGTTGTGTTGTGAAGTATTTTATTTGTGATGTGTTGAATTATTTTTTTTGTTATGGGAGTCTCAAGGTCCACTCACCCTTGGGAAGGAAGAGTAGCCTTAGGGGTGAAGGTATAGAGACAGCTCATGGGTGTAGAGTCTCTCCTCAAGGAGGAGAGGGAGAAAACATGGAGTATGGGCTCCATGAAGTCACTTCATTTTTGTGGGTCGTAAGGGAGTTTTATGGCTTGTAGCCTTGGGGGGCATAAGGAGGTTTTTGTGCACTTGGAAGGGATAAAATATTGTTTTTTTTAAGCCATGTGTTGGCTGGTATTTTTTTTTCTTATTTTTGGATGGCTTTCTCCCCATTGGGTACTTGGTCCACTTCACCCCATCTTAGGGTCATTATGTGACTAATTGTGAATGCCTTGGTTGGGAGATTTTTTTACTTTGTACGGGTTGGTAAAGTTGTAATTTTCTGTCATAGTTGTGTGCTTGTAACCCACCTTTATTTGGCTCCCCAAGCTCAGGAGGTGAGCTTCCACTGGTCTTTTGGTTTCTTTCCTATTTGCAAATTTTGGCCTGATTAGAGATTTTGAAGACTAAAGGTTAGCTTTGAAAAGGGAAGGAAGAATGTTTTTTGATCAAAAAAATTATGTAATATTGCAGCCTTGTTTCAAAAGAAGTGATCTTGCAAGTTTTATGAAGCTTAAATCTTACATATTTGTAAATGGGTTCATGTAGAGAATTCAATATGTGTTTGTGCAAATGGTGAATGTAGTTTCTTACTAAGGCAAGAGAAAGTAAATTATTTGTGGTTGAAAGTAGTGAAGAGGTAATACATGTATTCTTACAAAAAAAAAATAATAGAACAGTTAGTAAATTTCCTTACATTGCAATGACAATAAAAAAATCTACATATTATAGCTATAGATCTCTTTGTGCAAAGACCTTTCTAAAAAGAATCAAAATATTTTTTATTTCGATATTGAATGTAGAATATTATCTCAAGAATAGTTAGATTTACTATGCATAATATAAGAAAGAAGGAAGGCACATTTACATTTTAACTTATGATGTTATGTTGTTATATTTTCAATGCTGGTCATGGAAATGTACCACTTATAACATAACATATTTAAATGCATTTCCTTGTAAAGTTTTAAATAAATAAATAAGGAAAAAAAAAAAGAGAGAAATCTTATCTTAGTGCCTTTCGTAAATTCACACCTCTTTTAGTAGTTGTGCTTGTACTTTAAAGAAAATTAGTAACTATATAATGTGTTACTTCTAAATATTTTGTTCTCCTTAAAAAACATAGTGCAAAAAAAAAAGGGCAATTAACTTAAATATTCTTGTTATATTGGTCTTTGTTATTCATTTTTAATTTTCCTGCATTAGGTATAAATCTGAATTTATCTATACAAATTTGTTAACATGAAAATATACATTTATGAGTATGCACAAAGAGTAATATTTTAAGATTTACATATTTGTGATTTCTTTTATTGCATCCCGTCTATATATATATATATATATA
>MU223504.1:288654-312254 GCA_018584345.1 Thuja plicata
TATATATATATGCTTCTTTAAAAAAAGGAACTCATTTTAATTGTAAATGAGATGTTGTTATTTTTTTTAAACTAAATTTAAAAAACAAATATTTTAAATGTAAATGAAATACTGTTATTTTTTTTAAACTAAATTTAAAAACCAAATATTTTAAATGTAAATGAGATGTTGTTATTTGCTTTGATTTTTTTTTTATTAAAAACAAACAAAAAGAAAATTAAATAAAAGAAAAAAAATACATTCTTTGGGGAGGTAGGACACAACCCATCCCCCATGGACCTCTTTGGAAGAGGAGTAAGGAGGGCCACGGGCCCCCACCCCGACAGTGGTGGTCGCAGCCATCACGGTGGTGAGAGGGACTCTTTCCCGCAGCTCCATTACAGCAGACACCCACCAATAAAGGGTTTCGCAGCCTTGCTACCTCAAGAAAATAGCAACACCACTACGTTTTAAAAATAAAACAGATTAAAATGCAACCAAACAAAAAATAATAGTTTACAACAATAGCTCGAAGCTCCCATTTAAAGCTCAAACCAGCAAGATAATAATAATCTAGGGTGTAGCCATTATCAGAATAAGATATATATCTTGTATATAAATATGTATATACTATAATGTATATACATTATTATATAGAAATATATATAGAGACCTTGTCTTTCTTGCCTCCATTTCTCTTCCAACCTGAACAAACCAAAAAAAAATTAACCTAGGGTTTGAAAAGGAAGAAGTGAGAAAGAAAGAAAGAGAAGAGAAAGAATGAAAAAAAAAATATTTTTTCCTCTTCATATTTTGGGCCCTAACCCTAATTTCGAATTAGGGTTAGGGTTGGCCAAATATGGAGAGGTGGTTTGACTCTTCTTTCTTTTAAGTAAGAATTGAGTTTTTTTGTGGAAAAGTTTGAAAAAGCATGTGTTGGAGGGAAGTGTTTTTTTGTTAAAACTCATTGACATCAACACTTTCTAATTTACATTTAGTTTAATCTAAGGAAGTTAATAATAAAGGCTTTTGTATTAAGATTTGAAAAATGCAATAAAATTAGTTTATATTAAGAAAGAAATATTATTAATTGAATTAAATTTTCTATTTTATTAAATTAGTAATCATTAAAATATTAATAATTTTACCCATTAAGTTTAATAGACTTAAAAGGTAATAATGGATCGAAACCTTAATGAAAATTAAAGGTGGACGTGATATTTTAATATTTTAACATGTGATATAGCTTTGAGATATTCATATTAATAAACTTCTATCTTATATATAATTATTTAAACAACATTATAATCTATAAGACTATAGAAAAATTTAATCTTGGAGTAAAGATATAATAAACTAAGTTAATTATTATTAGAAATTTAAAAATTGAAATATAGTTATCTTTTAAAATAATTGACTTATAAATAATTACTCTATTTGTATGGTTATTCTTAACAAATAGATTTTAAGTGTTATTATGTATATTATAATCAATTTTTAAAATAGGAGTATCTGATCGAAAATCTTTATGAAATATATTATTAGTTATTTAATTTAGTTTGATACGAAATTAAGTTTAATAAAGTCACCCATTTTATTATCAGAAAAGGAAAATTTTAGCTAAGGTTGTATATTCTGCAAGATAAGCGTAAATCACTAGTAAACATTAGTATGTTTGATGTAAGGAAATTGTAGGGCGAAGTTAGAAATTTTTAGATTAACCAGTTAGACAAATGTTAATCTTGTAGAAGAATTTAAATGAGTTTTTCAATAACCATTATAGTGTCTATAAATGTCTAAATAACTTTTCATAATTTAAGATTAAATGTGGGTAATAAAGAAAGTTCTTTATTTAATTAAGTTTTAGCTCATTATCGGATTTAAATTTTTTAAAAATAATAATAATAATAATTTAAACGGACTGACGTTTTAAGATAATATTTTTATGAAAGTGAGTTATTCTTATTTTTAAACTGATCATGCACTATGGGAATACCAAATAAGACTCATCATAAGTAAATCTAGATATTTAGATTTTTTTTTATTGATTTATATTAATGTGGAATGTAGTTTAATTAAGTTTTATTTTAACACTGGATAATAGTTTAAACTTGATAATATTATTTTTATAGGGCCAATATATGTGGCCAGTATACTGGCCATTGTAAAAATAGTGTTACAGTTTAATTTCAATTAATATCGTAATCTTTAGTACTCTTGGAGTTAAAGAATTATTTAAATAAACATTAGTAATCCTAGCTAGTTAAATTCTATTAAAGCAGTTTAGACTTAATCACATCTTTAAACTCTATTAAAGTATGATTAAATTAGTTATGCCAACTTCTTGAGTGCTATTATTAAATCATTAAAAATTTGTAATCATTAATGTTTCTTTCAATTTATGAGTAACTAACCTTAGTAATTCTTAATAAAGGGATCTTAGTCAATAATTTAGGTTTAAAATATCTTCTAAGATCGTTATTAAGTATTAATTTGAATGGTTTATATTACCTCACATAGTGAGCTTGAGTAACCTAAAATAATATTATCATTTCATTGCAACCTATAGCTCTTTCAGGTAGTTGCAAAACTATCTTAACCTTCTTGGTAAACCTTTTAACTGTATCCCTTAAGGCTCTAAGTTCTTATTCAAAAAAAAAAAGTTGTGTTTTGAGACACAAAATTTTGGGCATAGCACTTGGTATCAGAGCCATGTTTCAACATTGGAACCTTAGACCCACTATGTTTCACAAATTTAAAACATATTGTTTCAACATTATCAAAAATTTCAACTTAGGAAAGACAATTGCAACAACTTAAAACATTCTTTTCAAAGCTATAACATTACTTTCAACTTATACCCTTTTCATGTTTGTGTAGGATGCCTCCGATAATGCAGAAAGCTCACGCTTGTTAAAGATGTCATAAATGTGCCCCTGCAGTACGATTTCACATAGAACATGACATAGGGGGTACTAGAGAGGAGAAAAGACCTCCTCTGAACAACCACCCAACCCCAACCAAGATGTGCTTAATGCTCTTCATAATTTGGTTGGAATCATTTTGGATAGGATACCGCAAGGTAATCAGCAGGTAGGACCTGGGGGTGTTGCGCATGAGTGCAGTAGGAGTCCCCCACCTAGGATTATGGAGGAGTAGGCTGACCACGAGGGTGAGTCAGTACACATGCCACCTCTAGAGGTAGTGGTTTCAGCTTATGAGAGGGCACCCCGTGACACAGGAGACCACATCAGGGAACTAATACACCTTAACCCACCACCTTTTTCAGGGGCCACGGGTGGGAGTGAGGCTGAGGATTTTCTTTTAAGTCTTGAGAGGTGCTTTGGATTACGCCCCTATGGGAGAAATATGAGGGCATGCTTTTCTATCCACTTGTTGAGAGGTTTAGTTGTTATTTGGTGGAGGACAGAGGAGTTAAAAAATAATCTAGCTATCGAGACCCTCACTTGGAGCACTTTCTTAGAGAGATTCAGAGACCGTTACCTATGTGAGCACTATAGATAATGACAAATAGATGGGTTTCACGATCTTCAACAGAGGGGACTCACCGTCACACTATATGAGAGTAAGTTCCTGGAGCTTCTACCCTATGTAGAATACATGAGAGACAAGAGGATCAAGGTCAACCACTTTGTAAAGGGGTTGAATGCATCTATATCTAGTTCAGTGCACTTTACAGCACCAGGGAACCTTCGAGAGGCCATAGAAAAAGCCTTGATTACCGAAGAGGTTCAGGATAGAGAACATGATTCATAAGATCAGTCTCAGAACTAAAATTCTATACCATGGGATTCAAGCTATCAGGGATCACATTAGAAAGGTAATAATAATAAAAGACATTCATCGGGGTCTTCCAAACCCCCTCCACCTCAACAGCAGACTCAACAGAATCATAGGTCACAAGCACCTAATACACCCCAAGCTAGTACTCAGTAGTCCTCCAGGGGTGGTTTTAATGGTTCCGTTAGGACAAAGGGCTCACAGTTCTCCAGACCCCAGGGTATCTAGTTTTAGACTCAAGGACCATGTTACTCTTGTGGTGCCATGGGGTACATAGCTATGGACTGCCCTTGGGGAGGTAGTCAGTGCACTATAGCATTAGGGGCCCACTATGGGAGATATGGGTAGGTCTCTTAGAGATTTCATAGTGGTTGATAACCGCCAAAGAGAACAATAGGCTAAAGAGATTGATGCTTCTGTTGGATTCAGAGGGGCATGTAACCTTGGATCCTATTCGCATTTTGGCATGTCAGACACTGGGCCTTCAAGGCCGAGAGATGGACCAGGTTAGAGTCTAATGGGATTCCTATGATGAGGCTAAAACTTCATGGGAGGATGTAGCATATATTAGAGCATGGTATCCCCATCTTTTTGATGAACTCCAAGAGGAAGTTCATTCCTAGGTGCGGAGGATGTGAGGCCTCACCCCGAGCCCATTGTAGCTTTCCATATTTTTGCTTATGATAAACTTAGCACATGATATATTATATTTTGATGCACTATGGATTTTATGCTTTATGTCATGGATTGATCTCTTTGGATGTTGGATACATGTTACTTTATGATGCACATGATGAACTATATTATGTTTCAATTATGGATCTTTCATCACAAGATATTTGATCTGGGAAAACATTATGATTATGTGATGGATTAATGATGATATGAGAATTATTAGAAATTGACATTTAATTGAGTTAGGATGCAATGCGAATTTCACTTTATATTATATGCTTAAAAGGAACTATAATTTCTTATGATCTTAGGTGATAAAATTTAGTATGTAGATGTTTCATTAAGTTTTTGAATATTCTTTATTTCTTTATAAAGCATATTTTATCTCCTTGGACTACTGATATTTGGATTAAGTGTGCGGTTATGAGACCATGGTATTAAAATCGGGAAATCAAACATAGGTATATGTGAATTGAGTTTAAGCCAAGGTTGCGTCTAATGAGAAGATAATACCTCATTGTATCATAATTTAATTTATAAACGTAAATGGTGGATTGTTGGAATTTATTCCTTAAATGCATTTTCATATTTATTTACTTTGTAGTTATCCCCAAGTGGATATGACATGTGTCTAGTGATGTGTAAATATTTGTGTGTGTCACTTGACACTTGTGAATGTACTTAAGACCATGACATGTCCTCAAGGAGATTGTGTGTCCATCTACCTAGGATAGTACCAAGTAGATCCCCATGTATTTCTCCTTGATTAGAGAGCTGGAGGTGAGGTCACTTCAATGTAATTTCATGAGTATGATTTTAGTGGACTTTTGGGGGGTTAGAAAAGTGCCTAGGGGTGTGTTAGGGTAATTTTTAGATAGCCCACTTTCTATACCTATAGGTAAGGATCATTTTAACCCTAGGATAACCTTTAGTTGACCAAGAGACCCTTCCAAAAGTTGGTTTCCCAAGTTGGACGAAAATCAACTCTTGTGAAGCTTGATTTTGGAAAGACCACTCTTCCATTTTGATGCAAAAACCTTACTCACCTTTTTGAGTTTCCCCTTTTTGGATCCATTTTTAGAAAGTTGTAAGAGTTTAGGGAAGAGAGACCAATTAGAGGGTTTTCTTTCTCCCCATGAGTTACTAGTGGTTTTTTAGTTGTGACTCTCCATGTTGGAGAGTTTGAACACCCACTCTCTAACTTAGAGACTTGACTAGAATTGAAAAAGCTTGGAAAAGGAGGACTTAGGCTTTAAGAGAGCTCTTGAACAAATTTCTTGCCATAGCTTGGACTTAGGTTGGTGGATCTCATGCATCTTACTCTTGTTTCTCTCATGTTGTAAGGAATATGAATGAAGTATGTTAATATGCTTGTAATTGTGTAGTTATGGATATCATTGTGTTTTCCTCCATTGTTGTGTTGTGAATTATTTTATTTGTGATGTGTTGAATTATTGTTTTTTGTTATGGGAGTCTCAAGGTCCACTCACCCTTGGGAGGGAAGAGTAGCCTTGGGGGTGAAGGTATAGAGATATATCGTGGGTGTAGAGTCTCTCCTCAAGGAGGAGAGGGAGAAAACATGGAGTGTGGGCTCCATGAAGTCACTCTATTTTACGGGGTCATAAGGGAGTTTTATGGCTTGTAGCCTTGGGAAACATAAGGAGGTTTTTGTGCACTTGAAAAGGATGAAACATTTTTTTTTTTAAGCTATGTGTTGGCCGGTGGTATTTTTTTTCTTATTTTTGGATGGCTTTCTCCCCATTGGGTACTTGGTCCACTTCACCCCATCTTAGGGACATTATGTGACCCATTGTGAATGCCTTGGTTGAGAGATTTTTTTACTTTGTGTGGGTTGGTAAAGTTGTAATTTTATGTCATGGTTGTGTGCTTGTAACCCACCTTTATTTGGTTCCCCAAGATCGGCGGTGGCCTCTTAGAGGCCTAGGCTGGGAGGTGAACTTCCCATGGTCTTTTGGTTTCTTTCCTATTTGCAAATTTTGCAGCCTTGTTTCAAAAGAAGTGATCTTGCAAGTTTTATAAAGCTTAAATCTTACATATTTGTAAATGGGTTCATGTAGAGAATTCAATATGTGTTTGTGCAAATGGTGAATGTAGTTGTCTTACTAAGGCAAGAGAAAGTAAATTATTTGTAGTTGAAAGTAGTGACGAGGTAATACATGTATTCTTACAAAAAAATAATAATAGAACAGTTAGTAAATCTCCTTACATTGTAATGACAATTAAAAAATCTGCATGTTATAGCTATAGATCTCTTTGTGCAAAGTCCTTTCTAAAAAGAATCAAAAGCTTTTTTATTTCTATATTATCTAAAGAATAGTTAGATTTACTATGTATAATATAAGAAAGAAGGAAGGCACATTTACATTTTAAGTTATGATGTTATTTTGTTATATTTTCAATGTTGGTTATGGAAATGTACCACTTATAATAGAACATATTTAAATGCATTTCCTTGTAAAGTTTTAAATAAATAAATAAAATAAGGAAAAAAAAAAGAGATAAATCTTAGTTTAGTGCCTGTGATATTTCACACCTCTTTTAGTAGTTGTGCTTGTACTTTAAAGCAAATTAGTAACTGAGTAATTTGTGACATCTAAATATTTTGTTATCCTTAGAAAAGATAGTGCAAAAAAAAAGGGCAATTAACTTAAATATTCTTGTTATATTGGTCTTTGTTATTCCTTTTTAATTTTCCTGCATTGGGTATAAATCTTAATTTATCTATACAAATTTGTTAACATGAAAATATACATTTATGAGTATGCACAAAGAGTAATATTTTCAGATTTACATATTTGTTATATATATATATATATATATATATATATATATATATAAACTTCCTTAAAAAAAAGGAACTCATTTTAAATGTAAATGAGTTGCTGTTATTTTTTTAAACTAAATTTAAAAAACAAATATTTTAAATGTAAATGAGATGTTGTTATTAGTTTTTAGTTCTTTTTTATTAAAAACAAACAAAAAGAAAATTAAATAAAAGAAAAAAATACATTCGTTGGGGAGGTAGGACACAACCCATCCCCCACGGACCTCTTTGTAAGAGTAGTAAGGAGGGCCACAGGCCCCCACCCCCACAGTGGTGGTCGCAGTCACCACGATGGTGAGAGGGACTCTTGCTCGCAGCTCCATTATAGCAGACCCCTGCCAATGAAGGGTTTCGCAGCCCTGCTGCCTCAAGAAAATACCAGCACCCCTATGTTATAAAAATAAAATAGATTAAAATGCAGCCAAACAAAAAATAATAGTTTACAACAATAGCTCGCAGCCCACATTCAAAGCTCAAACCAGCAAGATAATAATAATCTGGGGTGTAGCCATTATCAGAATAAGATATATATATTTTATATAAATATGTATATACTGTAATGTATATACATATTTATATAGAAATATATATAGAGACCTTGTCTTTCTTGCTTCTATTTCTCTTCCAACCTGCAATCACAAAGAAAATCCAAAAGGAGAACAAACAAAAAAAAATTTAACCTAAGGTTTGAAAAGGAAGAAGTGAGGAAGAAAGAGAAGAGAAAGAATGAAAAAAAAAAATTCCTCTTCATATTTTGGGCCCTAACCCTAATTTCAAATTAGGGTTAGGGTTGGCCAAATATGAAGAGGTGGTTTGACTCTTCTTTCTTTTATTTAAGAATTGAGTTTTTTGTGGGAAAAGTTTGGAAAAGCATGTCTTGGAGGGAAGTGTTTTTTTGTTAAAACTCATTAACATCAACACTTTCTAATTTACATTTAGTTTAATCTAAAGAAGTTAATAATAAATGTTTTTGTATTCAGATTTGAACAATGCAATAAAATTAGTTTATATTAAGAAAGAAATATTATTAATTGATTTAAATTTTCTATTTTATTAAAGTAGTAATTATTAAAATATTAATAATTTTACCCATTAAGTTGAATTGACTTAAAAGGTAATAATGGATCGAAACCTTAATGAAAATTAAAGGTGGACATGATATTTTAATATTTTAACATGTGATATAGCTTTGAGATATTCATATTAATAAAATTCTATTTTATATATAATTATTTAAACAACATTATAATCTATAAGACTATAGAAAAATTAAATCTTGGAGTAAAGATATAATAAACTAAGTTAATTATTATTAGAAATTTAAAAGTTGAAATATAGTTATCTTTTAAAATAATTGACTTATAAATAATTACTCTATTTGTATGGTTATTCTTAACAAATGGATTTTAAATGTTATTATGTATATTATAATCAATTTTTAAAATAGGAGTATCCGATCGAAAATCTTGATGAAATATATTATTAGTTATTTAATTTAGTTTGATACGAAATTAAGTTTAATAAAGTCACCCATTTTATTATCAAAAAAAGAAAATTTTAGCTATGGTTGTATATTTGCAAGATAAGCGTAAATCACTAGTAAACATTTGTATGTTTGATGTAAGCAAATTGTAGGGCAAAGTTAGAAATTTTTAGATTAACCAGTTAGACAAATGTTAATCTTGTAGAAGAATTTAAGTAAGTTTTTTTATAACCATTATAGTGTCTATAAATGCCTGAATAACTTTTCACAATTTAAGGTTAAACGTTGGTAATAAAGAAAGTTCTTTATTTAATTAAGTTTTAGCTCATTATCGGATTTAAATTTTTTAAAAATAATAATAATAATAATTTAAATGGACCAACGTTTTAAGATAGCATTTTTATGAAAGTGAGTTATTCTTATTTTTAAACTGATCACGCACTATGGGAATACCAAATAAGACTCGTCATATGTAAATCTAGAAATTTAGATTTTTTTTATTGATTTATATTAATGTGGAATGTAGTTTAATTAAGTTTTATTTAAACACTGGATAATAATTTAAACTTGATAATATTATTTTTATAGGGCCAATATATGTGGCCAATATACTGACCATTGTAAAAATAGTGTTATAGTTTAATTTCAATTAATATCATAATATTTAGTACTCTTGGGGTTAAAGAAATATTTAAATAAACATTAGTAATCCTAGCTAGTTAAATTCTATTAAAGCAGTTTAGACTTAATCACATTTTCAAACTCTATTAAAGTATGATTAAATTATTTATGTCAACTTCTTGAGTGTTATTATTAAATCATTGAAAATGTGTAATCGTTAATGTTTCTTGTAATTTATGAGTAACTAACCTTAGTAATTCTTCATAAAGGGATCTTAGTCAATAATTTAGGTTTAATATATCTTCTAAGATCGTTATTAAGTATTAATTTGAATGGTTTATATTACCTCACATAGTGAGCTTGAGTAACCTAAAACAATATTATCATTTCATTGCAACCCATAGCTCTTTCAGGTAGTTGCAGAACTATCTTAACCTTCTTGGTAAACCTTCTAACTGTATCCCTTAAGACTCTAAGTTCTTATTCAAAAAAAAAAGTTGTTGCATTTTGGGACGCGGGGGCATGACACAAAGACAACTTTTCTTCATGGAAAAGCAGAATAAGACTCCACTTATCAGGTATTGGAAATGATGTTACTCAATACTTAGATATTGAATATGTGTTTCCCATAGGAGCACCCACTGTTGAACAAATGAGAGAGAAGCATGAGCACAACTACATGATGATAGAGCTTGCTTCCTCACTCTGCGATGTTGAATTTGAATATGTCAAAGCATACACAATTGCAAAGAAGATGTGGGTCAAATTGAAGCTTGTACATGGTGGTGATAAAAATGTTCTGAGAGCCAAAGCAGAAAGCCTTAGAGGAAAGTTTGATGATCTCAAAATGAAAGAAGGTGAAAACATCACAGAGTACAACACAAGAATCAAAGAGGTAGTCAATGCAATTTGAGGATTTGGAGGTGTACTAGATGAAGATACAATGGTAATTAAAATTCTAAGAACCTTACTGCCTACTTATGCTATTAGATTATCTTCCATACAAGAAATGAGAGCAGTAGAAAATAGGAATGTTACTCTAGACAGTTTGATTGGAAGACTGATTTCATTTGAGATGAACAATTTTGATAATAGTGTCTTACCAAACATAGAATCTGCATTCAAATCTTCTTTGAGAATAACTAAATCAAGTCATAAACACACTATGAGAAAGGATAGTGATAGTGAAAGTGAAGAAGAAGATCTTGATGAAATTGAATCACTTATGGCTAGAAGAATGTAGAGAGGCAAAGGTAAATACAAAGGTAAATTACCACTTGTGTGTTTTAATTGTAAAGAGATTGGACACTTTTCTACAAGATGTCCTAATAGAAGAAAAATGACAAAAGTAATGACAGGTCATTTGAAAAGAAGTTTGACAGAAGTGATTACAGAAGCAACTGACAATTAGAGAGAAGAGATACCTGAGACTACAAGGACAAAGGAAAGAAGGCCAATTACCTAGATAAATGCAAAGATGATGATGCTAACACTAAATCTGATGAAGACATCGAGATGGTGTTTGTGGTAGTAAAAGATGATTCAGATGATGATGAAGAAAGGTATGTAGAAACTGCAATCATATCTAAAGTTAGTAAAAATGATGTCTAGATCATAGATAGTGGCTGCACTCACCATATGACTAGTGACAAACAAAAGTTTGAGACTTTTGAATACTATAATGGTGGTTCAGTAAGAATGGGTAATGACACACCTTGTCCAGTTGAAGGTAAAGGAACCATAATGTTAAATAACCTGATAAAATGTGAAAATGTTGATTGGGTGAAATGATTGAATTATAATCTATTAAGTGTTTCTCGGTTGAATAAGGTAGGTCACAAAGTAGCATTTGAAAATAAAAAGGCAAATATCTTCAATAAATCAGGAAGTCTGATTGTGGCACAAAAGATTGTGTCATTTAAACTTTGACAACATGATAAAGCTAAGCAAAAAAATAAATGTAATAGGCTTACCGATGATGATTAAGCCTGATAATGTCATCTGCAAAAATTGTCAAAAAGGTAAGATGACAAAGTCTAATTTCAAAAGCAAAACCCATACATCTGATGTCATTCTAGAATTAGTCCATACTTATCTATGTGGACCCATGAGGACAAAGAGTTATTATAGTGATAGATGTTTTATTCTCTTAGTTGATTATTACTCTAGAATGATGATAGTAATGTTTCTAAAAGACAAATCTAAAGAATTCAAGATGTTTAAATGGTACAAAGCAATGGTAGAAAAACAAAGTGGTAAAGAATTGGAATGCTTAAGATCAGATAGAGGAGGGGAATTTATTTCAGATGAATTTGTAGTAATAACTAAGAGGCGGGGTGAATCAATGGCCTCAAAAAATTATCCTTCAAACTTTAACCACTAATCAATAAACCTCAAATTATTATGTCCCTACAAGATGCATGCCATGAAATACTAATAATGATTTAAATGTCTATCGATTTTCCTTGTCTATCCTTATTCTTCTTGATTACCGATAAGAAGTATAACTATTTACCAAAACTCAGTAAATAAGCAGAGTATACCAATCAACCCAATGTTAACTATGTCAGATACAAAATAATAAATAAATGAATCATACACACATAACACAAATTTTTAATGTGGAAAATCTGTTAAGGGAAAAATCACTGGGACCGGTACCCCAAATTTTCACTCTTCTGAAGTGAGCCCTGTTAAGAGCCAACCCTGTTAAAGGTTACAAATACACAGTTAAGTGTGACCTTGTTAGAGGATTTTATACATAGAGGTTGTCACTTAGTATCGGGCATCTATTGCTACCATCCTTGAATCAACCTCCTTCTTAGACTGTCAATAGGTATCGGGCAAGTCCAATGCTACTTTCATGAATCAACTTTTTTGGCACTCCTTGGGATGTACCTCAATATATAGAAGACTATTAAGTCTTTCTCTATTAAGAGACTTGATGCTTCAATGGTTAAACTGAAACACTATGACCTGTTCATGATGCAACTTTGAATTGCAAATTTTTAGATCTATTTAAGTACATTACCTCTCTGATCAATGCATCAATTCAATTCTTTCTACTCCACACTTTCTGCTCTGTGATGTTGTGCTTCACTGTTCATTAGTGTCTACAGAATTCTTTAGATCTCCTTTAGCTTGATTGATCAAGACTGTATGAATATATTCTTCATCAGTTTATCTTCAGTATCCTCTTTCTATTCACTCCCCTTAATCCCATTCGTAAATGAATTAAGATTTTCTCTTATATAGACATGATATTCACTATTTCTTGATTCTTGATTCTTGATTCTTGGCATGAAAAATAATCCATCCAATTTGATTTAAAGAATAACTCCTGATTTATCTCGTAGTTATCTTCTTGCCAACTGTACAAATCTTCTTTAAATCAATCACTTAACTCTGGTCGAATAAAATAAAGAAAACAACCAGTTAAGTCTATCTTTAGCTCTTTCCATCTAGATATTTTGTCATTTTTTGAACTCTCTGTTCCGTCAGTCAACTCTGTAGTTAGTCATCGGTGACAACTGACAGTTTCGTCAGTATGACTCCAGTTAGCTTTGAGATCTCCATCCATCGGGCATTATTGGATTTTTACTCATCGGGCAACTCTATTTTCATCTCATCGAGCATCCTGTGGTTTTTCTTCATCGGGAAACACTGTCTTCTATTTGTCAAGTATCACTGTGACTTTTCTTCTTTGTCTTTACCGATGATGTGAACTCCATCAGTGTTGTCTGTCACTTAGTGAATACTTGACTTTTATGAATTGCTAAAAGCATAACCTTTGTTCCATTGATTCTCTGAAGTCTTTGGCATTATGTACATGACCGTACAAATGAAATCAATTTGACATCAATGATAATACAAACCATTAACTAATTTAATTCCTTGCATCATCTTCAACTTAACATTATCAAACATTCAATCAGTTACATGTCATCAGAATTCACTAACTTTTGTAATGAGCATGGAATCAAAAGATAGGTCTCTGCACTGAGAAAACCACAGCAAAATAGAATTGTTGAAAGAAGGAACAAATCCATTGTTGATTGTGCAAGGACACTGATGATAGAGAAATGCATCACCAAATCTTATGGAGGGAAGCTGTCAGTACTATTTTTTACACATTAAATAGAGTACAATTGAAGAAAGACACCAATAAGACACCTTATGAGCTATGGTATGGTTACACACCTAATGTAAGTTACTTCAAAAATTGTAGCAGTCAATGTTATATCTTAAAAGATGACAGAAATGGAAAGCTTTACTCCAAGAGTGATGAAGGAATCTTTCTAGGGTATTCCACCAAGAGCAAGGCTTATAAATGTCTCAATAAAGCCTCTAACAAAATTGTTGAAAGTGCAAATGTAAAGATAGATGAACTTGTAGAGAAGAATGAAAAGGAAAGCATAAAAGAACTAGAGGACTACAATAGGTTTGTTTACAATGAAGAACCTAACACTCTACCCAACCAATAATTTAGAGCTCCTGAGCAACAGATTATTGCACCCGAGCATTAGGCTGCAAATACCAACAATCAGGATATTGATCAAAATGATGTACCAAGTGATGGAGATCAGAATGAAGGACACAATGATGATCAAGATGATAGACAAATAATTGAACCTATACTTGCCAAATATGTTAGAAGGAATCATCCACAGAACCATATCATTAGAGAAAAGAAGGCTGGTATGAGAACCATAAGTAAGTCTCTAAACACAAGATGTTTTATTTGTGATTTTGAGCCAAAATATGTCAATGTTACACTTGATAATGATGAATGGATTAGTGCTATGAATGAGAAAATTGAGTAGATTGAGAAAAAAAAGACATGGAACCTTGTACCAAGACTAGATGACAAGAATGTCATTGGTACAAAATGGATATTCAGGAATAAACTAAATGGGAATGGAGAAGTCACTAAAAACAAATCAAGACTAATATGCAAGGGGTATGCATAAGAAAAAGGGATTGACTATGGAGAGCCCTTTGCACCCATTTCTAGGCTAGAAGGAGTGAGAATAATACTTGCTTATGCTACATGTAAAGGATTCAAGGTATATCAAGTGGATGTCAAGTCTACATTCCTAAATGGAATAATTGAAGAAGAGGTATACATTGAACAACCAGAAGGGCTTGTTGATCCAGACAAGATGAACATGGTATGTAGATTACACAAAGCCTTGTATGGATTGAAACAAGCACCCAAAGCCTAGTATGAAAGACTTCCTTCCTATCTTATAAGTATTAGATTTGTAAGGACTAGTGAAAATAATAATATTTATTTGAAGGAAGATATTGATGCTAACATTTTGATTGCTAAAATATTTGTTGATGACATCATATTTGGAGGCAATGATATGCTATGCAAATCATTTGCAAATGAAATGAGAAAAGAGTTTGAGATGTCTATGTTTGGAGAGATCGAGTTCTTTCTTGGTCTACAAATCATGCAATAAGATGAAGGTATTTTCATTACACAATCCAAATACATCAAAGAAGTGCTGAAAATATTCAAGATGGAAGATTCCAAACCAGTTGGAACAATGATTGAAATTGGATGTAAGCTGACAAAGGAGGATAAGTCATCAGAGGTAAATTAGACTTTGTACAGGTCAATGATTGAAAAACTCATGTATGTTGTACATACTAGACCAGATATTGCACATGTAGTAGGAATAGTTGCAAGATTTTCTGCTAATCCCAAGGAATCACATATGACTACTATAAAAATAATCCTAAGATATCTTAAGAATACTGAGGAATATGGCTTATGGTATAGAAAAGAAGGAAAATTTGAACTTAAGGTCTTTATCGATGCTGATTGGCCTGGAAATATTGATGACCGAAAGAGCAGAACTAGAGGAGCATTCTTTATGGATGACAGACTTGTCACATGGATCATCAAGAAGCAAAGATGCATCTCTCAGTCTACTGCAGGAACAGAGTATGTTTTTGCTGCTACAAACTGCTCAAATATTGCATGGATCAAATAGTTACTAGAAGGTATGCATATGAAAATTCTTCAACCAGTAATTATCTATTGTGATAATACTAGTGCAATAAACATTTTCAAGAATCTAGTCATGCATGCTAAGACAAAGAATATTGCCATCAAGTATCATTATTTGAGAGAAAAATTTCAAGAAAAGGAGGTGATACTTGAGTATGTGCCATCTAAGGAACAATTAGCCAATATCTTCACCAAGCCACTACCCAAGGATTCATTCGAGTACTTGAGAAAGAGACTAGGGGTCAGATCCTTGTCTATTGGTCAGTAAAATGACTAAAAGGCTACATCAGCCCACATATTATCAGAATATCATTTATGTTGATGCAAGGATAGAGATGGACTTCAAAGATAAATCTACACACAGCATGATATCTATCTACTCCATGCACCAGAGTTATTGTAATGCTGGTGGATTGGGAAATTCAAGGAGTATATTATGGATAGAAAGGATTTGTTCGGTATTACTGTCAAAAATATTAGTTTGGCATTATTGTCAAAGGGAGAGATTATATCCATTATCACCTCAGGGAGAGATTATATAAGGAGAGATTATATCCATCACATTATCCAAAGGGAGAGATGTAACAAGAAAGGGAGAGTACATACAAAGGGAAAAAATTTCTAACAAGAGACATCAAAAGAAAAGAGAACAGTCAAAGGGAGAGAGTTTGACACAAGAGAAGAACACATCACATCAAAAAATGAAAGATTCTACATCTATCCAGTAAATGGATTGAAGATAGAGAGAAAGATGCAAGAATCAAATCTAATTTATATGAACTTATCGAGCACCAAATATTTGTATCGATTATAGTACATAAGATTGGTAGTTTGATAAAATTCAACTGTTATATTTTATATTATATTAGCAGTACTAATATGTGATAATGTAGTGTGTTGCCATCAATGCCAAAGGGAGAGATTGATGAACTATAATTGATTGAATGTTTGAAGATGTTAATTTGATAATCACCAATTCTTAGAAAGTTTATGCAAGACATTAAATTAGTTAATGTATTGTATTGTCATTGATGTCAACTTGATATAATCTGTATGGTCATGGACATACTGCCAAAGACTTTAAAGAACTGATGAATCAAAGGCTATGCTATCAGTAATGCATATAAGTCAAGTATTCACAAAGTGACTATATACACTAACGGATAGAGTATAATAGAAAATTCACAGTGTTACCTGACGAACAAATGCACAACATTACCGACGAGAAAAGTCACAGTGTTTCCTGATGAGCAAAGCACAGAGTTACCTGACAAACAAAATTATAGTGTTTCCTAATAGACAGAGATCCTAAAGGCATCTAAATTCACACTGACAAAATAGTCAGTTATCATCGATGACTAACTGAAGTATTGATTGACAGAACAAAGAGTTCAGAAATGATAAAATGCTTAGCTGTTAAGAGCTAAAAATAGACTTAACTCATACTTATCATTGTTTTAGTCAAAAATATAAAGCCGGAGATAAGTAATGGATTTAAATCTATTTTTTCCAGTTGGCAAGAAGATCTCTACGAGATAAAACTAGAGTTTTTCTTTAAATCTAATTTATGAGAATTGTGGATCATGCCAAGATCAAGAAAGTGAAGAAACGGTGAAATCATGTCTATAAAGAGACAACCTAATTTATTATGAAGGTGGAGAAGGGGAGTGACAAGAGAATAGATTCTGAAGAGATTTTGAAGGAGAAGAAAGTCTTCATTCAGACCTGATCAATCAGGCTGAGGAAAGAGCTAAATTCTGTGAATACCGACAAATAGTGATACAACATCACAAAGAAGAATAGTGTGGAGAAAAGGTATTGAACTAATAACATTGATTAGAAAGGTAATGCACTTACAATAGATATGAAAATCTACAATTCAAGTTGTATATGTGAACAAATCAATTTACTATTTTAGTTTAACCATTGAAGCATCAAGTCTCTTAACCAAGAAAGACTTAAAAATCTTTTGTAATTGAGGTACATCCCAAGGATTGTCAAAAAGTTTAATCATACAAAGTGGCATTGGATATGCCCGATACCTATTGATAGGCCAAGTGAGTGTTTGATCAAGGATGGTAGCATTAGATGCCAGATACTAAGTGACAAACTATCTTTTAAATCCTCTAATAAGGTCACACCTAACAGTGTGTTTGTAACCTTTAATAGGGTTGGCTCTTAACCGAGCTCACTTTAGAAGAGTGAAAATTTAGAGTACCGATCTCAGTGGTTTTTCCCTTAACAGGGTTTCCACGTTAAAAATCCATGTGTTATTGTACCTATGAGTCATTACTTTATTGTTTTGTATTTTAGTTAAGTAAATCTGGATTGATTGGTATACACTATTTATTTAATGTGTTTCGCTAAATAGAAATACTACTTATTGGTAAACATATAGAAGAAGGTTTTACAAAGCATTCTGACAAGTAGTAATTTGATAAAAGTATTTCAAGGCATTCATCTTGTAGGACTGAAGATAACTAGAGGTATAATTTGTGGTATTAAGTTTGAAGGGTTGATTTAAGGATTAATTTTTGAGGCCACTAATTCAACCCCCCCCCCCCTCTCAGTTATTAGTGACATTAATATCATAATTTAACTCAGAGGCTTGAAGGGTTTTACTGAAGAATGCTATTGGTTTTTCATATCCTTCATTATTGTTTTCTAATAAGACAACAACAATGGTGTAATTTGATGCAAAGGAGAATAATTTAAATGGCTTAGTATAATCTAAGGACTTGAGGAGAGGAGCTTCCTTAATTTCCGTTTTAATATTTAAAATTATTCCAAAGCTTCATTTGTCCATTTCTTGTTTGCACCCTTTTTTGACATCACAGCAATTGGTTTAATTATTTCTGAAAAATTTGGAACAAATCTCCTTACAAAGTTTATTTGTCCAAAGAAGGATTGGATATTTTTAATACTCTTAGGAACCTCAATTTTATCAATTGATGCAATCCTCTCTAGGTCTATTCTAACTCCATCTTTGGATACAATATGCCCTAATAATTTTCCTTCAGTTACTGCAAAATGGCATTTCTTTGGGTTCAAAGATATCCCATATTCAAGGGCTCTTTGAAAAAAAATTTCCAAGTGTCCACAATGAGCCTCTTCCTTTTTGGAGTAAGTAGTTAGGTCATCCTTATATACCACCATAATTATATCAATGAAATCCTCAAAGGCCACATCCATTTCTCTTTGAAAAGTAGCTCCTGCATTAGTGAGTCCAAAAGGCATTCTAGCATATACATAAGTACCCCAAGGTGTTGTAAATGTTGACTTGTATTATTCCTCTTCTTTTACGTTCACCTAGTTATACTCTAAGAACCCATCCATCATTGATAATAGTTAATTCCCTGTGACCTTTTGTAATAATGCTTCCATGTTAAGCAATGTATAATTGTCCTTTAATGATGATATATTTAGATTCTTGAAATATATACAAAGTCTGATATCACCATTCTTTTTTCTGACAGGGACCAAATTTGAAACCCATGTTGAGTGTCTAATTGGCTTTATTATACCAGCATCCCTCATCTTGATTAATTCTTCTTTCATTTTGGGAGCTAAAGTAGGGTTAATAGGTCTTTGCCTTTGTCTGAATGGTTTGGCATTAGGCTTCAAAGGTATCTCATGTTGAAAAAGGTCCTCTCTAAAAGATTTAAGGTCATCATAGGACCAAACAAATACATGCCTATATTTTCTCAATAATTTGATGACATCTGTTCTAATCCTGTATGCACCCTAAAATGATTGCCTAGACTATGGGCCCCCATTCTTCAATTTATCAAATTCTTGAATCAATGCTTTGCAACATTTTAATTCAAATAAATTTCCTTGATCAAATTGTAATTAATTCAATAATTTCAATATTTCCTAAGGTTTGATCATTTCATCAATTATCTTATTTAACAAAAAGAAAACAATCCCTTTTAATTAAATAAAATAAGTTTATTTAATTAAAATCTCTTTTAATTAAATAATCTTATCTTATTTAATTAAAATCTCTCTTAATTAAATAATATTATCTTATTTAATTAAAATCTCTCTTTTTAATTAAAGAAAATAATCTTATTTAATTAAAAGAATATCCCTCTTTTAATTAAATAAATAAAATCCCCACTTAAATCCCTCTTTGTGTTGAAAAAGGAAATAAATTAAATAAAAATAAATAAAAGCTCTTTTTTCTTCACACATATTCCTAAGTGGTGGGCTTTTTGCCTCTTAATCACAGTCTTTGATTTTTTCTTTTGAAGATATGAGCACATGGATCAACCAAGATTTAATCTCCACCATTGCTCATTTCTTTTTACCTCTTAATCTCTACTGTCCATTACTCTTTAAAAGGAAACCTCTCCTTCTCATTTGGATATACACTTTTATGTTATTGTTATGCTGCAGGTTTGGAGAGTGGTCTTGGAGGAGAGTTTGAGCATTTGAGCTTGAACCATGCAACTTCTCTTCTTCTTGTCTTCTTCTCTCATGAATCCATGGAAATTCATTTAGAGTAGATTCGTGTTAATTTAGATTCATATTTCTTTCATAGATTAGCTTGCATATTTCCTTTCATGCATTGTTATCATATAGATTAGTTCCCTTCCATGCATTATTATCATATAGAATAGTTTTCATTTGCATGCATATTTGGTGATCATGGAGACTAGCATTCTTTCTCTTCCTTTTTGAATCTCTCATTTCATGGTGTACTTGCATGGGCATAAATAGGTCTAAACTGAGGGCCTCCATTAAAAACCCTTACACTCCATGAATAGGGAGCTATAAGTCACCATTTGAAACCTCATTCTTAAGCAATCTTGAATATAAGGACTCATAGAAGTGTGTCACATTTTTAGCACACATTTTTGGCGCCCACCGTGGGATAGAAAATTAATTTCGGCCTCATTTCGTATTTATTTTGATTAATCTATTTTACATCCATACAGCGCTGCAGTGTAGTTTCACAAAAAGTTTCTCACATACCTGCGCAAAGTTTTGCAATAATTCAAGCGATTCGGGGTGTTTCATCACGCAACTATTGGTGTATCCTCGCGTGGACTTTGGAATCAAAGGAAACTATTTATTTTTTGTATTTCTAATCAGCTACCTGCAGACTCATGCAAAATTTCTAGTTCCTTGTGGTCTTTTTGCATTTCTTCATGCGGCTTGTATAGAATCTTCACGCAGTCTACAGAGAATCTTTGCATGGAAATTCTGGTATTTCTTCTTGCGGCCTGCAAGGAATCTTCACGCGATCTGTAGAGAATCTTTACACAGACTTTGACAACAGAGAGTTTAAAATTTCCAGATTTATCATGTTTTTTTCTAACCACTAATAATTGTTACTTGTTGTTTGTTGTGTTTTTATGATTTTTATTTCTGAAACAGCTTAACATATAGTTTGCAGGACGTTGAAAAGAAGACTCAAATAAAGACTACTACCAAATCATCTCGCAGGTTTCATTGATCGATAGCATGCTAAACTTTGTACTTGCATTTTGTTTTGTTTTATTACAATAGGAACCCACATGCAAGACTTCTAAAATGAACTTCTATTTTAGTATTGTAGGAATGGTAATGATGTTAGGAAACTATGCTCTCGCCCTTTTGGGATGATCAAAAATCCAAAATCATTATTGTCATTTTCTTATATGTTTGAAGTGTCTTTTAGATTGTAATCCTAATAATTATATGAACGTATCCTCTCCCCTTGCCTTTGTGGATCTTGGGTGCAATAGAAATTCTTATAATTCTTCTAGTGTGGCTACCTCCCAAGTGCTTTAATAGAGCCAGTGAGAGTGGATTGCCCAACCAATAATAGGCTAAAGCCAAGCCCTTCCAAACTGGTATATAAAAAATTCCATTGTGATTAGTCTCACAGTGGACAGATGAATTTGTTATCGCAACCAAAATCTCCTCTAGTACCCTAGTGGTGCGTTAAAGTCCCTACATTGTTAAGGTGAAAACCTTTCTTCGAAAGGATTGGGAGAGCCCCCTTAATTGGAAAAATGACTTGATCACAACCACCTAGATAGATGCCTTGACTACAAACTTTGTTTTAGTGACCAAAAACCCTCTATCTATTGGTGCAAAAGGTCAAAGACTGACTAAGATGTCCCACATTTTCAAGGCTCTTAGTAGAGAAAATGGTCCTTTGGGAAGTGATTCCCTTGGGATTCGAAGCTGGGTGTGCCTGAGAAATGAGTGCACTATAAGGAGGATCCCATGCCTCCAAGCTTCTAAGTTGTCTGCTATGAGTAGACGTGGCTGAACTTCAGTTCAAGTGGGAATTCAACAGATATTTCCCTAGCTTACCTAGGTTGGGGACTAACTATTCTATTTACAACAAATAATCTACTTGATGTGTCTTGCGTGAGTGAAACATCAAAAACATACACCAAAACATCAAGACAAACATCAAAATGATAAAAAAAAATTCATCCTTAAGTGTCAAACTATCAACTTACCCAATTTTCTATCTGGTCATTTTAGTCTTCCTTGGTTGATCCAAATCAGAATAGGTCACTTACCCCACTATTAGAATATTATTTACACTATGGATTCTTTCATTTTGACCTCTTGAACTAGTAATATTTGATTTTACAAGTGACCTTTCTTGGAGCTTGGTAAGCTAAAAAGTGTCCTTGTTGAGAAGATAAACCTTTAGATTCTTTGATAATACACTTGGAGAGTTTTGGTAATCTCTTTTCCATCCACTTTCATACAAATTCAAATTCAATCAATATAACTTGGGTAAATCATCCTCCTGATCCATATGTGTTAGGATATTCACCCGTTGAGTGGCCACCTTTGTGGCAGTGTTGGTTTACACCCCTTGCAAAATTCTATCTTATCACCTCTCTTTTGGACAAGTGAATGCCTTTACTATCCTAGTTTGGTACCAACATTTCTTAGGGTTGTCTTATAAGCTAGTACCTTTTCTTTCATGCCAGTTATAACAAGATATCAATTAGATCAAGGAAAGTGACCTCAAGTATTATTTAACCACTTACCCTTAGTTCAAACTTGCCAAAAATGTAAGGGAAAAGAACCCATATTTGATCAATCACCTAGGAACAACTCAGAAGTTTGGTTTGATTTCAAGAGTCACCTTAGTGAGTTGGGTACACCCTTAGCATCTTCTCGCTTGGATATGGATATGAGTTACATGATGGCTTGATGAGAGAGGGAAGACATGGATAAATGCCTTGATGACATATTTTCAAAACATAGAGATACCATTTCATTTGGTGGTTCCTCTCATGACAGTCAACCAGCTTCACCCCTTATATCAACTAGATATCTATATACACACCAAAGGGTTGAGAGAGTTAAGAGGCAAGCTTATCAAGATGAGAAATCAGAACATGAAAACCAAGATGAGGAACTTTATGACACTCGCATAAATGCAGCATACACCAATAATTTGTTTTGACATTCAAGACCAAGTTCACCACTCAAAACATCTTCAAGATACACGAGTGAAAGACTTAAGAGAATTGAGCGTGAAAAGAAAGCTTACCTAGATGAACAAGCTGAAAAAGAAGAGCAATTTAGACTCCTAGAGTTGGAGAGACAAACCTTGTTGGAAATAGAAAATAAATCTCTCCAGGAGGAGCAAGATAGACTCTTGGCTCAGCGTGTAATACCCACTCATATTTTGTTTTCAGTTTATGATGTCATACTCTTTTAGGCGGTGGTTTCAGTTGATTAGCCAAATTCTTTTAGGCTATATTTCATGTGAGCTATTATTCTTTCATTTGATGTTGATTCTTGATTATGATGTTATGGTTTATCATATGCATAGATAGATGTGATGATTTTATTATGATGATGATTATATGTTGATTTCAGATTATGATGTACTTACCCCATACTTGCATGTGTATGGTCATTTTATATGTTGATGTACTTGTTGATGTGTTGTTGTGGTAGAGGATAGAGACCTAGTTAATTTCTTTGTGAGATTCACACGTTCGACCAATCCCTATCATTGTTTGTGATATTATACTATATGTACATGTGTGTTCTTTTGATGACAGGATTGCAGGTACAGGGCATTGTCTTCCCTGAATTGGCAGGAGTGAGCATGCCCATAAATATTCATCTCAATGGTAAAGAGGGGAGGTAACATACAGATCCAAAACCCTAACCTAAGCCTAATCATCCTAATGTTG
>MU223504.1:322458-344446 GCA_018584345.1 Thuja plicata
ACCCACTCTCTAATTTTTAGAGACAGATTCATTGTAGGAGTAAGTTTTGGAGAGAAGGAGAAGGATTGGAAGGGAAAGCTCTTCTCAATCAACTTGGCTAATTCCATAGCTTGGATTTGAGGTTAGTGTCCTTTGAGTAAGGATGTCTTTATGTTTTCTTTAGTATGTTTATGGATTGAGCTCCATTAATGGAGTCTTGTATGTGGTTTATGGACTACTCTATGTATGTTTTATTGAGATCATATATATGTTGTATTTTATTTGTGCTTATACTTGTTTTGGGAGTCTTTAAGGCATGCTCATCCTAGGGAGGATAGAGTACCTTAGGACGGTGATAAGTTGAGACACCAGGAGTGTAGAGTCTCCAAGTGTGGAGGGATAGACATGGGTATATGGGTGCCCATGATGCCAAGAAAGGTAATTTTACTCCATTTTCCATTGAAGGGCATGGAGGTGAAGGGTAGAAATTTGTTCATGAGTCCATGTGTGGCCATGGAACAGGATTATATTTGTGGTACTTAGGAATGTTGAGTCCATGTGTGGCCCATTCCTAGTGTACGTGTTTTGTATTTCTTGGCTTTCTCCTCCTAGGCTTGTACACTATCACCCCACTTTTGGAGAGGGTCTCTTGGAGACCTTCTTTTGTTAAACCTTGGGAGGGAATTTCTTGATGATTTATGGTTGGTTTCAATTTTGTGTATACTTGTTTGTAAGTATGTATCCCATTCATTTCTGGATCCCCTAGCTCGGGGGTGGCCTTGCAAAGGCCTAGGTTGGGAGGTGGGCCTCCATGGTCAACCTTGATGTTATTGCAGGTCTTGAGAAAGCTCCTGGATGTGTAGCTGGTGTCTTGGAACCTTTGTTGTAACCCCCTTCTCAAAGTCACTTTGGTTTAAGTTCTTCCCTTGATACGTTTAAAGGAAAGTTTTAATCCCCTTGTTTAAAGCTCATGTATTATGAAAGAGATGTATTCACTCCTTTCTTTTAATAAAAAGAGGAACTTGTTCTTTATGCTTGTATGATTAGTGACATTATTGGCTATTTCAAAATTTAGTCTTATTGATAATCTAAGTAATATAAATAAGGTAATCTTTAGGCTATTACATTAACTAATATTATAGATTGAATTTTTTTTTTAATTAACTTAATATAGTGGAAAAAGGGAACCCCAAGAAACTATTACTCTAAATGATGATGTTATTCTATTTTGATCTTTCAATTTTATATAAAATTTGCAAGGTTTAGAAAAGACTTTCATTTCCTACAGCTTATATATCATGTTTAAATGAAAGTTCAAAGTTCAATAGATTAATGTTTTAATGCCCAGATTTTGGGGCATGACAAGACTCCTCAATCTTATAATGTCATCATTGTTCAACAAGCTGCTGCTTCAAAGTCTCAGCTTTCAAAATAAACCTCTAAGCCTTTCGATAAATTATCTTCACAATTACTGAGGTGGCGCTGATGACTCTCTAGTTGCATACGTGGCATCTTTCAGGATTTTGAAGCATTTAGATGTTCCAACTTTTGTTGGTTCAGGGCAATGATATGGAGACATCGTCAAACATATTGCCAAGGGTCTCCACATTTCATTTTCATGCATATTTTTCTCCAATAAAAAATTGCTTGATGAAGATTGCTTCTCTATTTTAGGAAATTCTCTGGGCTCTTGACTGTATGGAGTTCCCATTCTATGAGCATGAACTTCTCTGATCTACCACTCAAATATCTCCCATGTGATACTTCCTGACTCATACTCATCCATCAAGATAACTTGATCAAGACTTGAATGCTATCGGGCTTTGCATAACTTTATACGATTTATAGTTCCATGGGTACTTTAGTCCTCTATTTTACAATTATATTGGGAAAAGAATGTGAAAAATCAGAGCGCTATAAATAACTTGATCAATATTGGTGCATGGATGTTCCAGTCACTTTCTCGAAACTTGCAATCACATTGACCAAAATGTTATTGATCTTCGACAAAGGCCCAGGATCCCATCCACGGTAATTGGAGTGCTTGGATACACAAACCATAAAGGTACATTCCACTTGGCCTCGGTTCATCATTGCCATCACTTGAGCTCCATATGCTTATCGAGCTTGAGCATTCTGTCAAACACTTCACATACATTGTCGACACTTTGAGTGTCTTCTTTCAGTGGCTATATTTTTTGAGGAACTTAATCACCACTTCCACATTAAATTTGAAAACCATCGACAAAATTCTCCCCTCATCATGATGTGTCGGGTCTGCATATTAGGTACATGCCTTCATATGTTGTTACCAAGATTATATGGAGTCTCCATATCCCGCTGAGACTGGGAATTCTGTTAAACCCACTAACATAATTCTCGGGCATTCTGTCAAACAAACTACATAAATCTCAAAGCTCATTATCAACATCACTGTCTCATAATTGAGAGCTTCCATTTTGATAAATATTCAGTGTTCTAACCTTTCTGTCTTCAAATATTTACCTGACTACGATGCTCTTTTCACCCGACCATTATGTTGGCTCTGTTCTTCATCAGAGTCTCCATCAAGATCAGGCTCTTGATAGTAAGAACTCTATTAATAGTGTTGTTGGTGATAATTAGTGAATTCTTTGAACAAAATACATTTTCTATGTGAGTACTTTCATTTACATCACCACTGTTAAGGCACCGACCACTCTGCACATCAGCATTTTTTCAAACATTTTGGAGTTAGCTCTTAGGCTGCAATGAGGATCATAATTGATTTATGACTATTTTATCTAACTGAACCTTGGGAATTCTATTAAATAGTTCACACACACTACCTGCACTTCCATATACATAGGAAGGCCGATACCTCATTGAACCATTCCAAACACATTTGTAAACATCCCATCTTTTCCCACAAGATGTCATTCTCCATAGCCGTAGCATGAGGGAGTCATGGCATGGTAATGGCTCTTTTGAAATTCTGGTTTAATCACTATGACCTGATCCATCCACCGGTGCCCCACATCCACCCGTGAGTTTTCCATGAATTCATGACATGTTATTTGAGTGCCTGGATCATTTCAAACACATGAAAACTCTAATTTTCACTCAAACCAACCCGCTGATTATGAGAAATGTAATGCTCTAATTAATTTGTCTAATTCAATATGTCACAATAAAAAATGACATTAATGTCATAATTGAAATAGCGAGCCACTTTGGGGATCCAACTAAGCTTTCACATGTATGGGTTGAGTAATGCAAACATAATGCACACTGATGGACTTAGATGTGATTAAAACTAAAGTACACAATCCATCATTTGGGGCCCAATTCTTGTCATCTTTCTCCATTGCTTTTGAATTTGAAACTCCAATCTAAGATTGGATCATTATGAACTTGAGGTTCTGAATCACTGAAACTAAATTTGCATCTTGAATTTCCATGAATCACTGAAACTGAATATGCATCTTGAATTCACATTTCAAGTCTAACAATGGCACACATCTAAATTTTGAAACTTGACCTATGGCTCTGAAAACTCAAACTCTGAACCATATGAACTTGTTTATGCAAATTGAACCACTTTGAATTGCTTTGAACTACATTCAAAGAGGTTCAAGACACTACACAAAAATTTCAAATACTGGGGTCTATATAGGTACCAAAATGGGCTCTAACTGTGGGACTATTTTTGACACAAAAATAGAGAACTCTAGCAATCTCTGGGAAAAGAATAGTGCCTTATCCATTGGGCGAATAGAGTCACTAAAAAGAGGAAAATTGGGAGTCACTTTCAACACGAGAGGAGGGGAGTCACTCAGATGGTTTAGGGAAATGATATGGAGACATCATCAAACATATTGCCAAGGGTCTCCACATTTCATTTTCATGCATATTTTTCTCCAATCAAAAATTGCTTGATGAAGATTGCTTCTCTATTTTATGAAATTCTCTGGGCTCTTGACTATATGGAGTTCCCATTCTATGAGCATGAACTTCTCTTATTTTCTGCTCAAAGATCTCCCATCTGATACTTCCTGACTCATACTCATCCATCAAGATAACTTGGTCAAGACTTGAATGCTATCGGGCTCTGCATAACTTTATACAATTTATGGTTCCATGGGTACTTTAGTCCTCTGTTTTACAATTCTATCGAGAAAAGATTGTGAAAACTCAAAGTGCTATAAATAGCTTGATCAATATTGGTGCATGGATGTTCCAGTCGCTTTCTCCAAACTCGCAATCACATTGACCAGAATGTTATTGATCTTTGACAAAGGCTCAGGATCCCATCCATGGTAATTAGAGTGCTTGGATACGTGAACCATAAAGGTAAATTCCACTTGCCCTTGGTTCATCATTGTTGTCACTTGAGCTCCATATGCTTATCGAGCTCGAGCATTCTGTCAAACACTTCACATACACTGTCGATGCTTTGAGTGTCTTCTTTCAATGGCTATATTCTTTGAGGAACTTAATCACCACTTCCACATTAAATTTTAAAACCATCAAAAAAATGCTCCCCTCATCATGATGTGTCAGGTCTGCATATTAGGTACGTGCCTTCATATGTTGTTACCAAGATTATATGGAGTCTCCATATCCCACTGAGACTGGAAATTTTGTTAAACCCACTGACATAATTCTCGGGCATTCTGTCAAATAGTCTACATAAATCCTGAAGCTCATTATCAACATCACTGTCTCATAATTGAGAGCCTCCATTTTGATAAATAGTCGATGTTCTAACCTTTCTATCTTCAAATCTTTACCTGATTTTGATGCTCTTTTCACCCAACCATTATGTCGGCTCTGTTCTTCATCAGAGTCTCCATCAAGATCGGGCTCTTAACAGTGAGCACTCTATTAATAGTGTTTTCGGTGATAATTAGTGAAGTCTTCGAACAAAATACATTTTTTTTGTGAGTACTTTCATTTATGTCACCACTGTTAAGGCACCGACCACTCTGCACATTAGCATTTTTTCAAACATTTTGGAGTTAGCCCTTAGGCTGCAACGAGGATCATAATTGATTTATGACTGTTTTATCTTATTAAACCTTGGGAATTCTGTTAAATAGTTCACACACACTACCTGCACTTCCATATACATAGGAAGGTCGACACCTCATTGAACCATTCCAAACACATTTGTAAACATCCCATCTTTTCCCACAAGATGTCATTCTCCATAGCCGTAGCATGAGGGAGTCATGGCATGGTAATGGCTCTTTTGAAATTCTGGTTTAATCACTATGACCTGATCCATCCACTGGTAATGCCCCACATCCACCCATGAGTTTTCCATGAATTCATGACACATTATTTGAGTGCCTGGATCATTTCAAACACATGAAAACTCTGATTTTCACTCAAACCAACCCGCCGATTATGAGAAATGTAATGCTCTAATTAATTTGTCTAATTCAATATGTCACAATCCAAAATGACATTAATGTCATAAGTGAAATAGCGAGCCACTTTGGGGATCCAGCTAAGCTTTCACATGTATGGGTTGAGTAATGCAAACATAACGCACACTGATGGACTTAGATGTGATTAAAACTAAAGTACACAATCCATCATTTGGGGCTTGATTCTTGTCATCTTTCTTCATTGCTTTTGAATTTGAAATTCCAATCTAAGATTGGATCATTATGAACCTGAGGTTCTGAATCACTGAAACTAAATTTGCATCTTGAATTCCCATGAATCACTGAAACTAAATCTGTATCTTGAATTCACATTTCAAGTTTGACAATGGCACACATCTGAATTTTGAAACTTGACCTATGGCTCTACAAACTGGAACTTTGAACCATATGAACCTGTTTATGCAAACTGAACCACTTCAAATTGCTTTGAACTACATTCAAAGAGGTTCAAGACCCTACACCAAAAGTTCAAATACTGGGGTCTATATAGGTACCAACAAGCAGAAAACAAAGTAGCTAATGCTATGGCTACACTTTCTTCACTCCTTCAGTTAGGGAAGCATGGATCTAGATTTGAATTCCTGGTGGAAGAGCTACATCACCCTATCTATGAATCCTAAGAAAGCCATGTCATTTGTACCCTTGTTGGTCATGATTCATCCCTTTATGGTACCATTTACTCATACATTCATGATGGCATTATGCCTGAAACCTTTAACCAATCCAAACGTAGAAACCTTACCCAAAATGCCTCTCGCCATTCCCTTATCTCTGGTGATCTGTATAGGAGGGGTCTAGATGGAACACTTCTTAGATTCTTAGAAAAGGAAGAATCTGACCAAGCGTTAGTCTACATCCATGAGGACATCTATGGGGGACATTCCAATGGTCTTTCTGTGGCTCTAAGGTTGCTTAGGGAGGGGTACTATTGGCCTACAATGTAGATTGATGTAGTAGCTTTTGCAAAGTCATGTGAAAAGTGTCAAAAACATGGTAACCTAATACATGCTCTAGGCGAGGAGCTCATTCCTTCTATATCTCATTGGCCATTTCGGTGTTGGGCCTTTGATTTTATTGGGAAGATTCATCTGAACTCATTAGGTGGACACAAGTTTATTATCACTGCTACTAATTACTTCACTAAATGGGTAGAAGTTGTCCCACTTTCTATTGCCTCGGGTAGGATAGTCTCTCTATTCATTCTGAACCATATTATCTGTCGATATGGAGTGCCTTCTAAGATTATCACTGATAATAGAGGCTAGTTAAAAAATAAGGACATTAAACAACTCTGCAAGAAATTCAAGATTAAACAACATTGGTCCTCCATTTACTTCCCACAAGGAAATGGTTAAGCAGAGGCATCCAACAAGACCATTCTTAGAATCTTACATAGAACAGTCTGTAAGAATGGTAGAGATTTTCACTTACAGATAAATCTGACTTTGTGGGCCTATAGAACAAATATTTGTACTCCTACTAGGGCGACTCCTTTTTCTCTTACATATGGCATTGAATCAATGTTACCTTTTGAGGTTGAGACTCCTTCACTTAGAATTTCCCTCAAAGGTCTAGTTACAGATGAAGACTACCACACCATGAGACTTCAATAATTAGAACTTCTAGATGAGAAACGTCAAGAATCATTTGACCATATGAGGGTTTATCAAAAGTGCATGTCCAAAGCCTTCAACAAAAAGGTTCACCCTAGAGAATTCCAAGTGGGAGATCTTGTCCTATATGAAAACCCTAAGAATCAACAGCATAGAGATCAAAAGGGAAAATTTGAACCTAATTGGCTTGGACCTTACATCATTACATCATCTTTTGGGTCAGGTTCTTATTTACTATCTACAACAGAGGGAGAGAAGCTCCCTGATCCTATCGATGTCTTGCACCTAAAGAAGTTATATCCATGATGCCCATTCTATCTGGGGGAATCCTTTGTACATAATTATTGATACTTAAAAAATCCAAAAAAAATGATATATTGTCAAAAAATTTAAAAATTGGAAAATGTCCTAAAAAATGATCATCTTAGTGAAAACCTAGCAATAGGTGCTTTGATGTATCTCCAAAAAAAATTATATATTCCAAAAATACAAAAAAAAAAAATCAAAAAAATAGAAAAAGTACCTTGGTGAAAACCTGGAAACAGGTGCCTTGGTAGCAACAAATTTTAATAGAATCCAAGTGATGAAACCTGGAAATGGGTGCTACTTGAGGCCTTTGCACCCATGTTTTGTAGTGCATGTCCTTGACAGTTAGCCTTTCTCCATCATGCCTTGTCCTTGTTTCCTTGGTCTAGAATTGGTCTTTGTCTTTGTCTAGGGGGAATAACTATCTTAGCTTTGTTCTCTTGGATGCGTTAGTCTTTAGGACTCCTCACAAATGGTGTTTTTCAACACCACCCCAATTGTATTTTTTAATACAACCCCTGACATTGAGTGTTTTTCAACACTTATTGGTTTGGTCTTACCCAGTTTTGTCATGTGACCTTACCTGCTTGCAAGCATTCAATCCTTATCCTCATAACTTAGTATCAATTAACACACTTGAATTTTTAAACACAACACTTAATGCTTTATCTATGTCGTGATCTTTTCTTTGTGTGCTGACTGTTATTGATTTTCATTGAGTGTCCTTGTCTAATAAGTCTCTCCAAGATGCATAGCTAGAGGACTTGGGGCATGGGACATGTTCTTATTTTCTTTCTACTTGTGGATGTGGTCTTGAAACTCTTGAGTGTCTCTTTTTGTTCCCTTGAAACACTTAGGCAATTTGAGGCTTCATCCTTGATTGTTTTTGCACAACTATTCTTCTAGTTATCCTGGCATCTATGCCCTGATGCGAGTGTGGTTTTGCTACATTAAATTGGGTAAGCTAACATCAAAGTCATCTTGACCTTTATGTCTTTGGTGATTATGTTAGAATCTTTCCACATTCTGATCTGATATAAATCACATTCATATCTTCATAGTTGCGCTTGTGACTAGTGATGATTGTGTCATTTTTTGATGTTCGTTAATAATGGCCCAATGATGAAAATAAGTTCCTTAACATTCTCTAATGAATGATGAACACAAAGTCCTATGTTACAGTTTCTCTATTGCAACTACACCTTTGCATTTTCATGTAGCTTGCATTGTTAGACCTCATGTTAATTTGTATTTTAGGCTGCATTATGAGTTTGAGAGGGTTTCCTTCATCTTTCTTGTGGACTTTTAATCAACTGTGGTCATGTTTGATCTTCATTTCCTTACCTTATTTCATGATCTAAATTGAAATTTTCTATCTTAAGTAGTTGATTGATTTTGGGGCAAATTCTCTTTCTTCTCTCCATTTATTTCCACCTCTTCCAAACTTCTATCTTCCATTTTCTTTCACCCTACTTATTTTCTTCTAATTCAACCTTGGGGCATAATCTTTCATGCTTGATGATCTACCTTGGTTTTGTGATCCTTATATCTTTCATCTTACATCAAGAACCTTATTTTTAGTTCAATTTGATCAAATTTATCATTTGTTGTTTCTCCTCTATCTCATTTTGATTTTGATCATGAGGGGGTAGTACCTATCAAACTTAAATCCTTGATTAAGCTTTATCAATCCTATCAATTGCTCCACTTGGATAAACCTTGCTTAAAATTCTTATATTGGACATGTCAATTACCTATTTACAAGGGTGTTGACCTTGTCCTTTTCAAACATCTTATATTTGTCTTGATGTGTTCTTGTCCGTCTATCACACATATGGGTTGTTTTGTGATCCCAAATTGATCTCACACTTCAACTGCATTCTTTGAATACATGTGTTCCCATAAAGATCACACATTAGTCAAAGAGGGGAAAATGTATGCACCCTAAAATGGTCGCCTAGACTATGGGCCCCCATTCTTCAATTTATCAAATGACGGAATCAATTTATCAATTTATCGAATTCTTGAATCAATGTTTTGCAACATTTTAATTCAAATCAATTTCCTTGATCAAATCGCAATTAATTCAATTATTTCAATATTTCCGAAGGTTTGATCATTTCATCAATTATCTTATTTAATTAAAAGAAAACAATCCCTTTTTATTAAATAAAATAATCATATTCAATTAAAATCTCTTTTAATTAAATAATCTTATCTTATTTAATTAAAATCTCTCTTAATTAAATAATATTATCTTATTTAATTAAAATCTCTATTTTTAATTAAATAAAATAATCTTATTTAATTAAAATAAAATCCCCACTTAAATCCCTCTTTGTGTTGAAAAAGGAAATAAATTAAATAAAAATAAATAAAAGCTCATTTTTCTTCACACATATTCCTAAGTGGTGGGATTTTTTCCTCTTAATCATAGCCTTTGATTTTTCCTTTTGAAGATACGAGCACATGGATCAACCAAGATTTAATCTCCACCATTGCTCATTTATTTTAACCTCTTAATCTCTACCGTCCATTTCTCTTTAAAAGGAAACTTCTCCTTCTCATTTGGATATACACTTTTATGCTATTGTTATGCTGCAGGTTTGGAGAGCAATCTTGGAGAGTTTGAGCATTTGAGCTTGAACCATACAACTTCTCTTCTTCTTGTCTTCTTCTCTCATGCATCCATGGTAATCCATTTAGAGTAGATTCATATTTCTTTCATAGATTATCTTGCATATTTCCTTTCATGCATTGTTATCATATAGATTAGTTATCTTCCATGCATGTTTATCATATAGAATAGTTTTCATTTGCATGCATATTTGGTAATCATGGAGACTATCATTCTTGCTCTTCCTCTTTGAATCTCTCATTTCATGGTGTACTTGCATGGGCATAACTAGTTCTAAACTGAGGGCCTCCATTACAAACCCTTGCAATCCATAAATAGGGAGCTATGAGTCACCATTTGAGACCTCATTCTTGAGCAATCTTAAATATAATGACTCATAGAAATGTGTCACATTTTTAGCACAGAGATCCTAGGGGTTAAACTTTTACCCACAAATACTTCCTTTGGAGATTCTTCATTTCCCAAGTTTATTCTTTCTACTTCATCCATTGTGACATTAGTGTTTTTCTTGTTCATTTTTGAATCTTTATTGTCAAAGAGTCTATCTATTTCTACAAGGCCCTTTGGAACCTTATTGGTTTTAAGCTGAATGACCTCCTTTCCAAACAACACTTCTTTCCCATTTTCTATCTCAACATGAGCATGCATGTCTATCAATTGATCTTCATACTCTTGTTCACATGCTAAAAATCTGATTATATCTCTGTCATCTTCAAAGATTTGCCAGTTGTTGATGTTATCAGGTATAGCAGGCCTAGTTTTAACTTCGACTTGAACTATATCTTCACAAGGGATGTCAGTATGCTTCAATGAAAAATTAGCCATAAAATCTACAAGGATATTTTCTGATCTATCTATTAATTTAATAGAAAAAGCATCAAAACATTCTATAGAATCCCATACTTCATTTCTATATCTTCTAAGATGAGGCTACTTAGCAACAATTTACTTTTAACTTGAGAAACAATTAATTTAGAATCCCCAAAGACACTTAAAAATTTTATTCCATGTTTACTAGCTATTCTCAAACCAAGAAGTAGAGCTTCATACTCTGCAAGATTTTTCGTACATTCAAAATCTATTAAAAAGGAATATTTAAATATTTTCTTATCAAGGCAAAGAAAATGACAACAGCTCCATTACCATCCCTGCAGCAAGCACCATCAAAATATATTTTCCAAATTGTGTTGTTACTTACTCCAGCATGTTACTCAATAGGTTCAGTATTATGCATTGCATTTTTTGAAATACTTACCTGAAAGTTATCCACATCAAAATGACAGAAATGTGTAACTAGGCTTGGATCCACATCCTCAATAATATATGGACTTCTAGTCTCCCTATCAATTATTACATCCATGTGATTCACTGGAATAGAAGCATAAGAAATATCTAATTGAATACTACCTCCTACTAAGCTAGACCATTGTCTAGGTAGAAGCATTCAATAATTGGTAGGGACTTCAAGCACAATATTATCCATTTTATAAGACATCTCAGGACACGTAGGAAATTTAAATTCAACATTCTTTATTATTCCTACAACAGGAACAGATCTATTATCCATGTCATAACATCAACAAGATTTGGTAGCAACATTCATTCCTAATTCTTTCATTACATCATTAGGCATAATATTCACTGTTGCACCAGAGTCTATCATACAATTATTTACCAATCTATTGTTCATCAATAGAGTAAGATAGAAAGGATTAGTTTCATTTCCATTTTTTTTAAAGTAGTTCCTAGATAAATAGCTAGAGGATCCTTCACTTCTTGGTTAAGATCTTCCTTATTACCTACATTAGACAATATTTTCAAAGCTTCACTTTTACATTTAGGTATTTTAACTATTTCAAGCAAAGGAACATATATTTTAACTTGAGATAATGCATTAGACATAAAATAACATTCATTGGGAAGAGATTTACTAACCACCTTTTCTCTTACTATTGTTGGAAATCCCTGAGGTTCTACCTATTTATTTTGAGCAATGTTTTTGTGCTTCAGCCTCTTTGGATCAACTCCTTGGTTAGGTTTCCCTCGGTCTACATTTATTGTTCTATTCCTTTGCTTATAATTAATTTTTTCTTCTTCCATTGCATCTATTATGTATGCTTTCTTCTCATCTTTTGTTAACTCTCTTAATCTTGTAGTACTTTCCTAATAATCCCCATATTGGTACACTCTATTTAGGTCATCCCTGTAGTAGTATTCATCTAAATAACTATAATCATCATATCACCATATAGGATATGTTGATAAATTATTCACTGTGGGTTGTTGATTATCATTATGATCTTCATCTTCTTTCCTTCTTTGGGAAACAACACAATGTTCATAAGAATGTGGTAGTGTGTAGGCCTCACACCAAGGATAACTTTCTACAAAATTGTTGTTTTTCCTCAATGGATCAAGAGTATGTAATTCTTTGTTCACTAGTTTCCCATTCTTCCATTCTGTGTTATAAGGCATATCTTGTAATTTATATCTATCATTTTTGTATGGTACTCGATTATTCTGGTTGTACTTAAAATTATCTTTTCCATTATTTATTTGGAGGCCTTTCACCATATTCATAATTTTATCTAATTTATCTTCTTCCTTGTGTTTCTTTGGCTCTTTTGGATTGAACATCCAAGTTTCCTCCCTCTTAGAAATTATACAAGATGCCTTTCTATCATTTTCAATAGCTATGGCAATATTGAGAACATGTGCTAAATTAGAAGTCTTATGAGATCTGATTTCATAATTTGTCTTGTTATCAGAAGCACCCATGTAGAAATTTATTAGAAAAGCATCAACAAGTTGAAGATCCCTTGGAATCCTATTTAAAACCTTGTTGAATCTTTTGTTGAATTCATCCATAGATTCATTCTGATTTTTCTTCATACTAGTCAACTCATGTGAGGAAAAATAAGTGTCATTGTGAGCACCGAATTGTTCAATGAATTGATTAAAAAATTCATCCCAACTAGATATGGATCTATCTGGTAGACTTCTAAACCATTATGCTACATCCTCTATGAGAGATTGAACAAAACATTTCATGTATACATCCTCATTGAACTCATCAAGCTCTTGGATAATATTCTTCAAATTTACACAATGCACCTCAGCTGATTCTGACCCATTCCCTAAAAACTTTGGAACTGCACTTCTTAACTCATTTTTTATGTCATTAGGATATCCCCTTATGCCATAAAAATCTAATTGTATGTATGTGTCAGAAACCATTGGGGCTCTATAATTGTTTCTATTTTGATTGATGGCTCCATGTCTTTGATTCTGCTGATTTGTATTTTGGAATCTTTGATTATTTCTTGGTCCAAAATTTGAGTTGATATTATAATCTCTTGGGCCGTAATTTTGATCCCAATTATTCTAATATCCATTATACGTCACTCCATTATTTTGATGTCTGTGTTTTTCATGTTGGTTAGATGTGTTAGGATTCACTCTATTATTATGGTTATGATGTTCTCCATTGTTCCATTGTCCCAATTGTTCTCTTCTTTCCCAATCATTGTTGTTTTTCTCAAGTCTTCCTCTATTGTCTGGTTCGAACAAGGGGTTGGTATGATCATTATTAAAGACATGCCTATTTTTCTTCGTGTTGGCACCTAAAAATTTAGGCCCTCAATATGAAAAATATCAGGGAAGTATAATATTTATTTTCATTTTCATATTATTTTCCTATTTTAAAAAAATTAAACAATTAAAAAGGCCTCAATATTTGTCATTATTCTATTTTCATATTTATGGGCAAAACTTTAATATTATATTTTAATGGATTAAATGCATAAATATTTTTGAAATGAAAATAAATTAAAAAGGAATAATAGGTATATAGGGTAAAAGGGTGGTGACCGGGAGTTGAACACTCAACCTCTCAAGCCACCCCTTTTTCCTACCTACCTACCCATCCCCCTCTAACTAGTTAGTCTAAGTTTTTTCTTCAAGTTATGTGTTAGAGAAAATCATATTATCTCACTTCTTTTATATATTTTCTATTAAAAAAATTTACATGAACATATTTCCTTTTCTTTAGCATTATCTTAGTTTACCCTAGATTACTAATGTGAAATATTTTAATAGGGTAAAATTATTTTGAAATATATTCTTTAGTTTAATTTATTTTAAAACTATATCATTTTGGACATATTTAAATAAAATATTTTCATATTACCTTATGTTCAAAATAACATTATGGATCTCTTGATTAATTATTTTGATATGTTATTAATTTTGAGATTTGAGAACGTTATTAATTAATATGAGCCCTAAATTAAATTTTATTAAAAATTATCTAATTTTGGGATTTGATGTGCAGGAACTTTATAATATAAGAAGGTGATGATAAACCAAATAATACAAAGGATATAACAAATGTGATGCGGGAAAAGATTTTTAAACTATACATATGATCAATTTGTATAATTATTTAGAGTTATTTGCATATTAGGTTTTTGTGAAAAGGTATGACCTTTCACAAGAAACCTTTGAAACATATATAAATATTAAGTCAAATAAACCTAAAACAATGACAATAAGATTTTTGGAGGGACAATTCCAGAGAGAAACGATATACTACTGCAGATATGAATCATTATGCACTCATTTTCAAATGTCAGATGAGATAAGTTTTACTCTTCTATTTATGATTATATTGTTATGTATTTTCAGTTAGTCTTTCAGATACTCTCTATATTAGAGTGCTTCACTGTGTTATATTCCCTAATTTTATAATTCAAATTTAATATATGTGGTTCAAATATCAATTGTAAGATTTGAGTGTCTTCTGTTGTTCTTGTCGGTCTCTTAATTTGAGTTAAATTTGATAAGATTGCTTATATTTATTAATTTGAATTGTAGTTCAAGCAAAAGCCTATGAAGTGACGATGTTTTTTTATTGAAAGCAAGTTTTTAAAATCATCTCTAAATGTGTTGGTTTCTTTTTATGTTGCAATAAAATGACAACAATCTTTTCCTTTTATGACTATTTTTTATAGTGGAGCCACCTCCAAATATATGCCCATGCAAGAAAAGGACCAACTAACAAGCACTCTCTTAATACTTCTACACTTTAGGCCCTAATACACCAAGGGGGGATACCCTGCAATACCTTTTGATGTGTCTTTTAAGGTATTATCAAGCAATAATCTCACAATGACTCAACATGACTGGGAGATACTAAGTTATTGGCTAATTTACCCATTGAACATCAACCTTGAGATGGAGTGTGAGATAAAAATTATTACAAAATAATACAACAATAGAATTAATGCATTTTAAATGTTTTCTTGTAGGAACATACAACTGATTATGCAACTAGATATGCAATCAAGAAAAACTTATCAACTTCAGATCATTGCTTTACACATTGGGCTATATTCTGACTCAGATATAATATGTTGAAAATAATGTTCACCAAAGACTTCAAATCATAATACAATCATCCCCAAACCCCTACTACTAATAAAATCCTTGAAATGTGTCAGATGAATCTATGCATAAATCAAAGCCTAATTTAATCTTATCCTGGATCAAAACTCTCAAATAAGTACATAAACACAGATAGAACTATGCTAATGAATTGGAAAATCCATAACTCATATAACACATAACACAAGAGATATTGGAATCTGTATCTTTGTATTAAATTCAGAAAATATTATTTCAGTATAGAAAAAGCACTCAAAAATAACCTCTACAATAACCTGCAAAAGATCTCTCCACTTTATTTCTGACTTCTTACACTATCTAGTACAAATTATGCTATTATTCGCCTCTTGACTGAAAACCTTTACAATATGTTTTTCAAATAAATTTTATAGCCCCCTCTAATGATCTTGGGAAACCTTTTATAGATTAGGATTGCAACAAGCTTCAGATTAGTTGGAATAAGGACAAAATTTATGACTCACTAAAAAGGAAAAATAGCTAATGGAGTTATAACCACTCTTGTTACAATATATATTCAACCAATTTTGTCTTCTGACCACTTTGTACTTGCAATTGCTTCAAATTTGGTCAGTGTGAGCCATCTAGAATTTGTTGTCTTTAATGTTGGTGATGTATGATATTTTCTCTCAACTGTATCAACCAACTTGTTGGGCTTCTTCATCCACCTGCATGTTGTCACCTTCACCTAGATCAACAATTGTGTACTTGTCTTTCCAAGAAGTGTACACCTCAGCACTTGGCCAGTTGAAGCTGAGGACTTTATATTTTCTATTGTTGATCTCACCCTAGCTGGTACTTTCCTTCCTTACCTCTTCTTTCTAGAACTCAAAAAATTCTCTGGCTCTACCAATGATATTTATGGTATGAACAAACAAAACCATGCTTTCCAAGGTAATAATGCTATGTGTCCTAGTAGTTATTAACTCTTTCACTTGTCTTAACCATATTGCCTCATTATTTATATCACCACATTTTTTGAAAATTTTGGGATATACCTCAAATTTGTCCTTTGAAAACTCTCTCTTAAAAGTCTCTACCCTTTTGATGAGGGTGTTTCTCTTGATATCCATTTATATCATCATCTTTAAACATTTGTGAGTACTAGTTAAAACAATATCAATATTACCTTCTTCTTTGGACATGGAATGAAATGACTTCACTTCATCCTTTTTTTCTTTCCATGTGTCCACAATCAGATCCCATTGATCTGTGTCTGCATCATGTTCACTTATTATGTTAATAATCCTTTTGCCCAGCAAATAAAGATCAGCAAGTTTTACCTCCTTAGCACACCTTGAGAGGCTAGAGTATATTTTGTCAGAGTATCTCTGTTTAACCCATTCTTCTGCTTCTTTGTATGTTGAGGATTCTTCAATATCTTTCTTATTGGTTTCTTCTAATATTGTTCTTTTAGCAACCAATCTATCTCTTTCCATCTCCACATTTTCTATAGTAGTAGGGCTTCATGCCATAGGAGAAGGAGGATAAGTGATATATGGGCTAGATGATGGAGGTTGGTAGGGAACTTGAGAAATCATCATCTGGGGGATAGAATGTTCTAATTTCTTACCTTCCAACTCAATAATCTTCTTATCTTTCTTAATAGATTTTATTTTTTCCTCATTATATGCATCCAGAACTCTTTCAAATTTTTCACTCAAGCCCTTGAGTTCATTCTCCAATCTTTGTGCTACATTTACACTAAACTTAGAAAATTCCAAAGTTATACCTACTGCCTCAACAACCCCTATTTCTACAACCCTCCATACCAAAAGGTTTCCTGAATGTTCAGCCTGAGTGTCTTCACCTGTTATTTTGCAGTCTCTTTTCCTTAATTGCCACATAACCAGGGTTGCATGATCCTCACTGAACATTACACACTTTGAAGCTTGTTGTACTTCTAATTCGGTGACATGAACAATTTTTTTTTCTTTCCTAATAGCATAAAAAACAATAGCATCATCTATGTCCCATTTGGGAAGTATCAATATTCATTCCTTGCACACTAATGCTCTTCCTTCCTCAAGATTTATTTTCTCAAACCTGGAGATCATTTCCTGCTTGATTTCATTTTCAATTTCCTCCTTGCTTCTGGCAGGTTGTTCTTCTTTCTTTTTTTGGAATTTACCCTTGAATTCATCAATGTGAATTCTCCACAAGAATTGTAAAAATGCCCTTTCCTTAACAAAATTGTCATCAGACAGAAATTTGTCACTTGCCTACTATCTTAATGGATCTAGCTCTTTGCCAACAAATTCTTCCACTGTCAAATCCAATTGAGCATGTTTTGGCTCTTCAGGTACCCCTTCCTGTAATTCCTCAGCTGTGAAATATATTTGTCCAGTGTTTCCCATTTGCACTAGTTGCTAAGCTATAGCTTGTTCATCCATGCATATTCGGGATTTGGAGGGAGAATAGATTTGTTCATGTTTTTGTTGATGTCCCTCTTCTACTCTTTGCCTCTTAGGGGATGGAAGAGTTTGAGCACTAGGATCTAGGGGCCTCTTCACTTAATTAGGATCACTAGTTTGTCCACCTATTGGCAAAACTATGTTATATCCCCTCCTTTTGTATACAACATACTCTCCTTATGGGATGTTTCTAACAGGGAAGGCTTTACCCAAAATTTCTTTAGCCTTCTTTGGCTCTGTTTGCAATATGTTATCTCTTTTCTAGCTCAAGGCCTACATAATTTCTTCAAACAAATCTATCAGAGATTCAATCTTCTTGGCCCATGGCTGAAATTCCTTTAAAGGATCATATGTTTTATCAAAATGGTGAATAAAATCAAGGCTTTTCTTGTAAGCCAACCATTTTTCTATCTTTTTTTCTTGGTTAATTAAGTCAAATTCATTTCAGACTATGTCTTTTGGAAATTTGAATTGATGATTCAACACGACACACTTTTTCTTTTCCCTGAACATGTCCTTAATGAACACCTTAGGGTCAGCACACCTGGATACTAATGTGGTCAAATTGTAGGGTTTCAAAAAATCTTGCAAGTGTTTCCATCCTCCCTTGGTGATGATAAACTGATGAGCAATAATGATTACAGGAAAGATTCTTCCTTTTCCTCTTCCAGTCAGGGGATCTTCCTACAAACCTCCAATCTATCTTAGGACCTCTACTAATCCTATCTTATGGGGCACTTTGTAGGGTAATATGTTTGGCACTCCCCTAAAACCATAGACCCTAAATACAATTGACACTGGAAAAGGGATAATATAACCCCAATTATGTACTATATTGATCTCTTGGTCATATTCCTTTGGCCTCAAGAATTTTGATAATGCTATAGGAATCCTAGGGTCCTCTTTCAATAACAATTCCCTGAGTCTGGCAGTAAAATACCTGTTAAAATTGATGTAACTAGCCTCTTTATTGTCCCAAGTCATGTCTGCATTCCATAATTGTACAGCCATGACTTCATTATCCTTAAATCCTGTCAGCTCCATCTCCTTCTCAAAATAATTAGCCCCCTTATATAGAAACACATGCATCAACAAGGAGTACCATGCAAAAGGTCTGGACAACCTTGTGTTCTAGACACCTATCAACCCTTCATGAATCAGGTCTACAATATATGGGGTGAAATCAAAAATTATTGCTAAATGGGGATGAAAAATCTTGACCATCCTTAGCATATAATGGATTGGCATCTCAACTTGCTCATCATCTCCACATATTTGACAAAGAGCCCTATAAACCGATTTGGCCTTCAAAGTGAAATAATCAAGTTTGAATGGTTCTTTTATGTTAGGCCCTAACAGAATCAAGTCCCCAACTATGCCAAAATATTGCTTGAGGGGCCCTTATCTGAAGTATTTCCTTTGGGCTTGATAAACTTCTTTTAATTGAATAAAATCAATCTTATCCATAGAAGTGTTTGGATCATTCAAACAGAATATCTCCCTAATCTCTTGTGTAGTCACTTTTATCAGGACTTGCCCTTTTTTGTCCCTGACTACTCTAGATATTGTTAGTAATAACTAAGAGAGGGGGGTGAATCAGTGGCCTCAACAATTTATCCTTTTAAACTTCAATCCACCAATTAATATACCTTAGATTATTAAGTCCCTACAAGATGTGTGCCTTTGAAATACTTCAAATAAATAACTATCTGTCGGTTTACCTTGTCTGTCCTTCTTCTCCTTGATAACCAATAAACAGTAAAACTTATTTACCAATCCTCAGTAAATATGTAGAGTATACCAGTCAATCCATAGATGCATATGTGAAATATAAAATAATAAAGTAATAAACCATACGTAACACAAGGATTTTAACGTGGAAACCCTGTTAAGGGAAAAAACACTGGGACCGATACCCCAAATTTTCACTCTTCTGAAGTGAGCCTTGTTAGGAGCCAACCTTGTTAAAGGTTACATACACACTATTAAGTGTGACCTTGTTAGAGAATTTTTATACATAGGTTGTCACTTAGTATCTGGCATCTATGCTATCATCCTTGACTCAGCCTCTAGACTGTCAATAGGCTTTATGCTAATCTTACTACCATCCTTGAATCAACCTCCTTAGAATCTCAATAGGCTTTAGGTAAGACCGATGCTACTATCATGAGTCAACCTTTTGGTAATCTATTAGGATATACCTCAATTACAAAAGACTCTTAAGTCCTGCTCTGTAAAGAGACTTAATGCTTCAATGGTTAAACTGAAACACAATGACTTGTTTCTAATGCAACTTTGAATTGTAGATATTCATATCTATTTATGTACACTACCTTTCTGATCAATGTATCAATTATATTCCTTTTTTTCTTCATTTTTTCTGCTCTGCGATGTTGTGCTTCACTGTATGTCAGTGTTTGCAGAATTCTTTAGCTCTTCCCTTATCTTGATTGATCAGGACTGCATGAAGTTTAACCTTCATCAGTTTCTCTTCAGCATCTTCTATCAATTCACTCCCCCATGTATTTGATTCCTCTGGAAATGAATTATGCTTGTCTCTTATATAGACATGATATTCCTTAATTCTTGGTTCTTGATTCTTGATTCTTGGCGTGAAAAACAATCCAGCCAAATTGATTTATGGCTTTAACTCCTGATTCATCTCGTAGTTATCTTCTTGCCAACTTTACAAATCATCTTTAAATCACTTACTTAACTGTGGTCAAATAAAACAAATAAAACAACCAGTTAAGTCTATCCTTAAGCTCTACCAGCTAGATATTTTGTCATTTTCTGATCTCTCTATTATGTGAGTCAATTCTGTAGTTTGTTGCCAGTAACAACTGCTAGTTTTGTCGGTACAACTTCAGTTAGCTTCAGGATCTCTGTCCATCGGGCATCATTAGATCTTTCTCGTTGAGAAACACTATTTTTATCTCATTGGGCATCATGTGATCTGCTTCGTCGGGCAACACTATCTTCTGCTTGTCGGGCATCACTGTGACTTTATCTCTATCTTTACCAATGGTGTGCACTCTGCCGGTGTAGTCTGTCACTTGGTTAATACTTGACTTTTATGCATTTCTAAGAGCATAACCTTTGTTCCATTGATTCTCTGAAGTCTTTTGCATTATGTATATGACCATATAGATGATATCAAGTTGACATCAATGACAATACAAACCATTAACTGATTTAATGTCTTGCATCATTTTCAACTTAACATTGTCAAACATTTAGTCAGTTACATGTCATCAATCTCTCCCTTTGGCATTGATGGAAACATACTATATTATCACACTATACTATTTCTAATACAACATGAAACACAATTTGAGATTCATCAAATTACCAAACAGTTTGTTTTGATAACTGATAAAAATGTCTGACTGTCGGTAAGCTTTGTGTTAGCTTAGATTTGATTCTTGCAGCTTTCTTATTTCTTCTTCTGATGTGTTGTGTCTTCTTTCTGTGTCAATTTCTCTCTCTTTTTCTTTTATGCCTTTGTCTTGTATTTGCAACTTTTATACAAATACTCTCCCTATGGATATGATCTCTCCCTGTTTGGAGTAATCTGATAATGAATAGTTTCTATTTTCTTTTATTTCTTTGTCTTGTATTTGCAAATTTTATACAAATACTCTCCCTATGGATATAATCTCTCCCTATTTGGAGTAATATGATAATGAATAGTTTTTGATGATGGTGATAATATGAATACATTCTCTCCCTTTGACATTAATGCCAAAAAAATATTTTCACAAATATCTGACATTTTGTCAAACAATTTCTTCTATCCATAATATATTCCTTGAATTTCCCTTATCCATCATAAATATAATAGTTTGCTCTGGTGCTTGGTTCTGATATATACCTTTCTATATATAGATGTAGCTTTGAAGTTCAGCTTCTGCTTGCATCAATCATGAATGATATTCTCATAATATATGGTTGATACAGCTTTCAGTCCTTTTACAAACTGTTAGACATGGGTTTGACTCCTAGTCTTTTCTTCAGGTACTCAAATGTATCCTCGGGCAGTGGCTTGGTGAAGATATCAGCCAATTGTTCTTTTGATTGCACATATTCAAGTATCACCTCTTTTTCTTGAACTTGTTCTCTTAAATAATGATACTTGAT